>CM055955.1:21386172-21421150 GCA_029490685.1 Schizonepeta tenuifolia | reverse complement strand
CTATTCAGTTGATCACTGAAGAAAAACACCTCGATTCACACCTCATGAAACAGAGACAGCTGTCTTGTGAACCACTGCTCTGATACCACTTGATGGTCCTGATACGAGTTCTGGTGTTTGGGGGGGGGGGGGAATACACCAGATAGGAATTTTAAAAACAACCCCCGAAAAATACCACAACTGAGTAAGAAGACTCAGCTGGAATCACAACTGAGTAAGAAAACTCGGCTGGAAGAGTGGTGCTGTGCGGAATGTGGTGGATACAAAAACAACTCGTATAAAACAACTCACGCTCAGATGCAAGGTCGGTCAACAACCAAATCAGTTGAAATGTAAAGATGCAGTTTTGAGTGCTGGTTAGTTGGACAGTTAGATATGCAGAAAGTAACTGAACGGAAAATAAAAAGCACAAAGCAATTACGTGGTTCGGAGAGAACTCCTACGTCCACGGGGAGTTGTGAGTCCACACAACTCAGTCCAAATTCTTTAGGACAGCTACCACAGAGCTTACGCGGGCTTTGCAACCGTATAGATAAGTTTACGGGTACTTATCAACCTTTCTACTCAATTTCGGGAAGAGCAGGATCCTAACAACCTTTTTAGGGGATGTGTATAAGGGTGGGTTTTCCAACTACTAGTTCTAACAAAGAAGAGAGATAGGATCTAAGCTTGAACAAAGGAAGACTCAAACTAAGATCGAAAACACCAAGACAGATTCTAACTCTCTATAAACTCTCAGCTGGTGATGTTCTTAGAAAGATAATAATTGCAGTTTAACTTGTGCGCAGTATATCGTTGTTCTTTCGCTCTTCTGTCTCTTGTCTTGACGAATGAATGAATGCCTCTATTTATATGCGGTGAGAATCAACTAGCCGTTGGAAGAGCCGTTGATCTCTGTTTTATGAAGGCGATGGCTTGTCTCTCATCTCTGCAGATTTTCCCGATTTGGCAACTGTGAACTTCTGCTTTCCTTCTGAGACAACCTTGTATTGGGCCAAATGAGGTAATGACAGAACGTCAAACCTTCACGTGACTTCCTATTTGAAATTCAAATTTCAACCTTTGTCTTTCAACATTGGTTTGTCGGTTGAGACGTTTGATCTTCATCCGAGTGGTCTTCAGTTGATGTTCCATCTGATCGCTACCTTCATCTGACATTCTGTCTGAAGAGGAACAGTTGAACCCTCAGCTGCCTTGAACTTCATGTTGTCAATTTATCAGATTGAGTCCTGCATCTGATGTTCCATGTCCGAGTTTCCATCTGTAGTTCTATCCGAGTATAGCCATGTTGCCGTCTTCAGCTGTAGTCCAGAAAAGATAAAATCTGAACATTGCTCAAATAGCGAGCCTAAATACTAACATTAGGAAATAGCAACATCTACTCGGTTGGGGTCAGTTGGTTTTGGAATCAATCAAAACTTTACTAAATTTCCCAACACGAGTATCTGGTGTATGGAGGGGGGAATACACTAGTAGCAGTTTTTCTTGCTTTCAAAATCGTTTCACTGAGTTAACTGCTCAGGCCAGTTCACTCAACAACTGAGAAAGCCAGTTGAAGCTGATCACATAGTTAGGTGCACAGCTGACTTCTTTGGTTGAGGGTAAGCTGTGCATTCTAACTGAGGTTTCAAAGAGTTAAGCTATGCGGAAGTTGGTGGAAATTAAAGCTCGTTACTTAAACTGAAACCTTGATGAAAACGGGGAAGGTCAAGTTCCCAAGACTTAGTGTTGTTTGTAAATATGCAGTTTGTATGCAAAGTCAGTTGGTTAGGTAACTGATAGTAAATACTGGAAATAAACGACACAGTATTTTTACGTGGTTCAGTGATTGACCTCCTACATCTACGACTTCTTTTTCAGGGAAGTAAATACACTAGATAAGCTTACGCGTGTTTATCAAATGTTCCACTTGATTTGCGGGTACCAAGCAACCTAACCAGTTCGATTACGGGTCCTAAGGGACCTAGTCTTAGATTGCGGGTTCTAATGAAACCTAATCTTAGATTACGGGTTCTAAGAGACCTAGTGTCTTTGATTGTGGGTTCAAAGACAGACCTGAAGTTTGGGGTTGGGGGTTTTTCCAACTATGAAGCCTTCTACACTGAGAGAAGTATAGGCTTCTTCCTGAGGCTTAGAGACTCAATTTTGTGGGAGAGAGTCTTCTTAGAAATAAATAAGCAAGAACCTAGATTCTAGACTCGATCAAAGAAAGGGGCTTTTTAAGAGGCTACATGAAAGAGCAAGAGGAGGTATGGACACTCGACTTGTATTTATTCTTTGACTTAGACGTTCTTGCTAGAGAGAGTGGTGGTGGTGAGTCGTTTTTCACCAAAAATAATCCGACAGTAGTAGGTATGCCCACACTGCGTAGACAGTGGCAAGCAAAATCGTCTCTCAAAAAACCGGCGAGAATTTTTCCGATGTTTAGTCTGCAAAAGTAACCCCAAATTCACCAACAATTTGTTTAGTAGTTTAGTAGTTTAAACACAAAATTAAAATAACAAGCATCCAGAGATTAGATTCTTAACAAAGATGTAAAGTATTCCGGTTTCCAATTAATTCCACTTTAGCTCTATTAATTCGATCATTGATGCAAAAATTACTTCAATTCATGCAACAAATCAGTTATGACCACCGAAGACACTTCTGACGTGATCTTATTTCTCCTTAACAATTCGATAATTTGGAAGACACTTCACCAATTATTTCCCTAATCGACTGACAACCGTAAGAGACACTCTATAGATTTAATGAGCCGACAGCTTTAATTCCTAGAGAAACCCAATTCAAAACCAACTAACTCTGACACAAGAATGCAGATTAGGATTGTTTTTCTCTTGACTTTGAAGAATCAATTTACCACTAATTAAACCTAAACCACAGTTGCGGATGGCCGATTTAATTGGCTACTAATTAATTCCGAACTACTAAATATTTCGAACTACCTACCAGAGTCGAAACAATTAACAACTTTAAACACAAAGAATCACAGATGCATGCATAGAATAAAAGTATAAGAACGCATTAGATCTCACGGAATAAATAGGCTAGGGCTTCATTAATCTTCACCGGAATAAAAGAGTTTAGCTCGAATTCATAATTGAATTCAAGCTACAAAAGATGAATAATGAAAAGCTGGAAAAGAACGCCGTGAATAAGAGAAAAGTATCGAATGAAAAAAAACCAAATCTCTGGAATATGTTTCTGCGTACGTATGTCTGCTCTTTCAAGGAATATTTATAACTAATACTAATATGGAAATAAGATAAGCAACCCTAATCAACTAGGAAAACAATAAAATAATCTAATCAAATAATAATAATAAATCTAATACTAATATTCCAAGCCCAAAAGGTTAATTTTGTGCAACAGCCCTATTACAAGCACAATCAACTTCTATGTCATCTCACATCCTCTCACATGGCTTCAACTCCAGAATTCCATAGGCAGTATGCCCATTCTGCACAAAACCTTCTTCCAATAACTCTATCGCAAAACCTCCAAAACAACACCAATTCTTCCAAATCTTCACCATCACCTATATTCAACCACAAAATGTAATTTTCTGCACAACACACGATCAAAAGACTATTAACACAGAAAATGCATCAAAATTATCCCAAAATATATAGCAGATATTAACCCAATCAAATCCCCCCACACTTAAACGATGCTCGCCCTCGAGCATACCTAGACAAAAGACAAACTATAAAGAGACTAAAAAACGACAAGTCAATTATTGGCAACATTCGAATGAGCAACAATCCAATTCAAGATTAAGATACGACCAGCCACAAACCACCAACCATTCTATTGTTTCAAAAATTATGCACATGCTCTTCGTTCAAGTCAAAACCATGCAAAATCAATCCTGCCTCACCATGTTTCACTCTAATTCTCTCAAATAGAAAATAAGGACAGTCTAATTCACACAAATCGTAACTTGACACTCTCAAACATAAATTTTCCCAAATGTCACTATCTCCACCACGAATATGGAAAACATGCATAAATCAAAAGGTCTTTTCAGCGGGTTGTAACGAGGCTAAGGTGTATAGGTAGGACAAAAGGATAGAACGACTAATACGAATGAAAACATGCAAGTATATTCGAACACCCACCATTTAATTTAAACAAGCAACTCCCCATAATAGTGTCATCTCTCAAAACCAATCATGCTGATCTCCAATCATACAAGGCATCAGAAAAATCAAACCAATAACAACAGGCCTTCCATTCCCATGTTCTTTCAATTTCTTCTCTCTTTTTTTCTTTTTTTATTCATTTTCTCTTTTTTTTTTTTTAAAACAATAGAAACAAGACTTTGCAACTCCATAGCACAGAATAACCTCAACAGAACTCAAACTCACATCGTCACAACCAATTTGACTCACATGTTTTCAAGGGACAAAAGCAGGCTAAAATAGGCTTGGATCAATTATGTAGTGGCTGTTAATAATCGAAAAAGAAAGGATGAGGCACAAATGAGCTCACTAGTGGAAAATTGAGGGTACGAATAATTTATTCAGGCCAAAACAATGGTTAATCCTAAATGCCTTAATCATTTTCATGCACGAATTTCAAAAAGTGATTTCGATTATGGCAACTAGGCAAACCAGAAATCAAACATACAAGTCCGATACACTCATCAAAGAAATAAGAGCTTTCTCAAATTATGCTCATAAGGCTCAATTCTCACAATGTCGAAGACTTCAAATATTTGATCAATTTTGCATTTTTTTTCTAATCCAAGAACACATACGAGCATATGCATAATTCAATCACAAGAGACAACCACCATTCAATACCAAGGCAATATCCTAATCTCGCATTTTCACATTGTCATCTTATGTTGCCAACGACTTGAAACAAACAGAAAAAGAAAACAAATAAATACAATTTTTTTCTTTTTATTTTTATTTTTAAAGAAAACTTAAAAAACGCATCAACTCTCCCCCCACACTTAGACAAAACAGTGCCCTCACTGTGTAAATGAGAAGTTAGACAACAAACTAGAAACAAGAAAAACTAAAAATAAAAGAAAAAAATAAAATAAAAACAGAAAGCAACAAAACACTTCCCTGGACTGTTGTCAAGATGGTGGGGAAGAAGAAATTTGGAGCACAGCCTTTTCTAAAGCGACAATCTTGGTACTGACAACATCAAACTTTGCTTCTATCTTTTCTTCCTGAGCAATCGCCCACCTAGGTGTGTAATTCTCCAAAAATTCTTTTAGCTCGGCAAGGGTAAGAGCAGTACAAGAATTTGTAGAAGGACCTGCACTAGACAACTTGTTCGGGCCTGAAACACCCGGCTTGGACAACTGATAGTTTCCCTCAGTATTAACATAAAGCAATTGCATAGCACTGAAATCAGAGAGGGTGAAAGACCCAACAGACAGATGTTCAGGTTCGATATAAAAAATATGTAATTTACGTGCCAAGACTGTGATCAAACCACCTAAAGGAACCTTTGCATTAAAATGATTGACATTACACTGCCATTGCTTAGCAACCCAAAACCCAAGATTAACTTTTTCTTTATCAAGCATGCTGCCAAGAATAAAGATTTCTTTCATAGTAACAATGTTCATTGAGTCAATCCGACCAAAGAAATTATAAGCCAAAAACCTATGACTAAGACATAACCCGTCATCCACTATGTGAGCACTCTTAGAAAGACGTGGCCTGAAAATGGTGTCAATAGATAATGCATGTTTATCCTATTTTTGGTCTTATTTTGCATATATTTTTAGGTGTGTTTTTTATGATAATTCATTTGGGTTGTATTGTTTTAAGTTAAAAATTGCACTAATGCTTCGTTTGAGTATTTTGAGTGAAAGTGTAGGTTTTGAGACAGGAATGCAAGTTTTAAAGAACAAAGTAGGTTCAATCTGAATTTGGAACGAAGCGGTTTGGAGGAAAGTAGAGCTGAAATAGAGGGCAGAATTCCCTGCATGACCAGAGCTCTCTGCTCGTTTATTCATTGCGTGTCCAACAAGTGAAGGCAGAGCTCCCTGGTTGTACTAGAGCTCCCTGCCCTGTTTATAAATAATCTGTGCAGGGATTAAGGGCAGAGCTCTCTGGCAGACTAGAGCTCCCTGCCCTAAGATACTTGGCAAATTAAATTCCTGTACAAGCCGCCAGCCACTAGGGACTTACTTTCACTTTTTGACTTTTAATTATTAGTCCTAGTTTTAATATTCTCTAAAAAAAAGGAAAAAAGTGGCGGCTGTTTTATCTTGGTCTTAGGAATGGATTTGAATTAGTTTTGTGAAAGCTTTTCTTTTTCTTATTCATTGTTGAGTAAGACGTGAAGGACGACTGATTCTTTTGGCTTTTTAATTAGTTTTCGCTTTCTTCTATATTCGAAGGCTTAGCAAGACAGAAGTGACGGTTGTTCTTTGTTTTCTTTTTGAGCTTTGTCTCTGCTATTTTAATTATTGTAATTCTTATTCCGGATTCAAGATTAACATCACCACGGATTTATTTTCAGTTTCTATCTCAATGTTTATGATGCAAATTGCATTGAAGCTTGTGAATTCTTTAATTCATGTCTTTATTTTCTTCTGCTTTAATTTCTTTTAGATTAATTCCTTTGCGTTTATGCTAGGATTAGAGATTATTATTTCAGAGATTAGATTAAATTTCAATTCTTGCCTAGGTTTAATTCATGGTTAATTTCTCCTTTCAATTTGCGTCTAGGTTTAATTTGTTTTAGATTTTATTTCAATTATTGTCTAAATTAATTTATGCTTAGTTATTTCTCCGCCTAGTAATAAACAATCAAACCCTCAATTTTATTGCTTTATTTTCTTTTCTGTTTGTGATACAGATAATTTCCTTGCTAAGTTTTCCTTGTGAGACGATACTTGGGTTAACTTGCTTAATCTACAAAGATCACGTTTAATTGCGTGCAACTTAGGATTAAAAAAGTTGAAACAATGCACTCCATCTATCATCCATAGTCATAGAAAGATCCTCAGGAACCTCACATGCAGCAGACTCATACGCCTCACTTTTCAAAGACTCGTCAGTTTCAACTTCAAATAACACATTCAAAGTATTCACAGACATATTAAACTCTTTCCCTTGTAAACGAAAAAGCACAACATGCGAATCATTCAACTCTCTAGATGGATCAAAAGAGAAAGAAGATAAAAATTCGACACTCAAAGAATGATACACCGCATGATCCATATCTAGCAGAATTTCCCAACCAATATTTGCAAAATGATCACGGATCATAGAATTTACCCCCATAACCTCTATATTAGACCAATCAAAAAGACGTAGACTAACAAAAATACGATCAGAATTACAAAGGGAACGTTCCTTTACCTCAGAAACGGATAGAAAATTCGGGCGTATGACATACGTCCTTCTCCGTTGCGGCTGCGCGGGGCTGCTAGGTACGGAAACCCCTGCTTCGATGTCAGCTTCAGGAACAACTTCGGCCGCTGCAGCTTGGGAGCGAGTGCGAAGTACAACAGGCACAGCCCCATCAGATTGGACAGTTGAGGACTCCTCTGCTGGTTGGTTAATCTTCCTTAATCGCTGCAATTTCAGAATCCCTTGCGGCTGTTCTTGCCCAGATGGACATGCTCCATCATTCCCCAAATTGGAATGGTGGTCGGGAGTTCGATCAAGAGAGGGCTCATTAGCAGTCACCTCATCTCTTAACTGGAATGATGAAGTAGAGGTAGAGGTGGTGACTGGGTCTGTCGGAGTGTGACTGTAGGACTCAGTCGCTGATTTTGAAGGCTTGGAGATAGCCTTTCGCTCCCGCGTCTTAGCCAATTCATTCGCGGCCGTAGATATTGCAGCCTCCTGAAATCGTGGGAGTAGTGGCGGCGGTGGAGTCCGACTCAGTAAAAACAATGGTGGAGTCGTCAACTTTATCGCCCGCCGGCGTGGTGGAGTCAGTGACTTTCTTTTTCGCTCCAACTTTTGACGCCTTCCATTTCCCTATATTAGTCGGGCCGATGTGGTGGACTGGGGAAAGTGGTGATGATAGCACAACGACTGGCTGAAAAGATATGGTCGGCGGCGAAGAGATGATCCAAAAGGTGAATTGGTGTTACCAGCAACTGACTAAATTGAGAGAGTCGTATGTTTCGGCCGTGAAAGGAGAAGAACTAGTCAAATTAGGGATTTAAATTAATCCCTAGCATCCAGATTTTGCAATTTAGTTCTCTACTTTTCGCAATATCCAAAATTCGACCCCCACACTTATTTTATAGCCACCTCAATTCTTGGCATCTCTGATATCCTTCCCACACCAGTAGAAACAGAACCTAGAAGATTTAAAAACAGAATTGCGACCTCTCTTTTTTTTTTCTTTTTTTTTTTTATCTTTTTTTTCGTTTTTTTTTTCAATAAGAAAAGAAAAACAACGAAAATACAAATAAATTCTTGGGTTGCCTCCCAAGTAGCTCCCTCGTTTAAAGTCCTAGGCCAGACATTATCACAACTTGATCATGAGACAATATCAGGAGTAGTCAGGTCTACCCCTTCGAAAGTAGTCGTCTCCATCCCCGCATAATATGGCTTGAGAAACTGACCATTCACTTTCAAAAACTTATTCGTACTAAGAATTCGAATCTCTACTGCTCCATGGGGACTAACATTTACAACTTCATAAGGTCCAGTCCAACGAGACTTTAATTTGCCCGGCATGATCCGCAATCGAGCATTAAACAATAGAACCTTCTGCCCGACTTCAAAATATTTCCGTCGAATGTACTTGTCATGAAGAAACTTGGTACGCTCCTTATAAAGACTCGTATTATCATAAGCTTCCAATCGAATCTCTTCTAACTCTTGTAATTGGAGCTTCCGTTCTTGACCGACAACATCTCTATCAAAGCAACACTGTTTCACGGCCCAAAATGCCTTGTGTTCGAGCTCGACATGTAGATGGCACTGCTTCCCAAAGATCAGCCTGTACGGAGACATCCCAATAGGTGATTTGTAAGCAGTGCGGTATGCCCATACCGCATCATCCAGACGTAGGCTCCAATCCTTTCAATTCGGATTAACTGTCTTCTCAAGAATGCTCTTTATCTCCCTATTGGACACTTAAGCCTGTCCATTCGACTGAGGGTGGTAGGCAGTGGCAACTCTATGATGGACCCTGTATTTCTTGAGAAGAGCTTCCAACATTCGATTGCAAAAATGAGTTCCTTGATCGCTAATAATAGCACGCGGCACACCGAACCTATTAAAAATGTTAGTGTTGAGAAAAGTGGCAACAACCTTTGAATCATTAGTGTGAGTAGCCTTAACTTCTACCTACTTGGAGACATAATCAACGGCCAAGAGAATATATGAATTGCCAAACAAACTCGAAAATGGACCCATGAAGTCCATCCCCCACACATCGAAAATCTCACAAACCAAAATAGGAATTTGAGGCATTTCATTCTGAGATGAGATGTTACCAGTACGTTGACATCGATCACAATTCTTACAAAAAAAATAAGCATCCTTGAAAATTGTTTCCCAATAAAAACAACAATCAAGAACCTTGCGAGCTGTTCTTCTCGGACCAAAATGACCACCACATGCATGAGCATGACAAAAATTCAAAACTGACTGAATTTCATCATCGGGAATGCATCTTCTAATTACTTGATCAACACAAGTTTTCCACAAGTAGGGCTCATCCCATACGAAATACTTTGCTTGGCTCTTGATCTTATTTTTCTTAGCAGTCTCGGTCCCTTTTGGAAACATCCCAGTGGTTAAATAATTAACCAAAGCAGTATACCAAGGGATCCTACCTTCAACTGCCAGCAATAGCTCATCAGGGAAATCATCCGGTATGGGCATACCGTCAGATTCTGTCAGCAACCTGCTCAAATGATCAGCAACATTGTTCTCTGCACCCTTTTTATCTTTGATCTCCAAGTCGAATTCTTGCAACAAAAGTATCCACCGTATAAGGCGTGGCTTGGATTCCATTTTGGAGAGCAAATACTTCAAAGCCGCATGGTCAGAATATACGACAACTTTTGAGCCAATAAGATAGGATCGAAATTTTTCACAAGCAAAAACAACGGCTAAAAGCTCCTTCTCCATCGTCGTATAATTGCATTGAGCGGGATTAAGAGTTTTTGAAGCATAGTAGATTACATGGCTGTCTTTCCCACTCTTTTGCCCAAGCACAGCTCCAACGGCGAAGTCACTTGCATCACACATGATCTCAAAAGGGGTTCTCCATTTCGGTGGCTGAATTATGGGGGTAGAAGTCAACTTGCTCTTTAAAAGATCGAAAGCCTCTTTGCACTTTTCATCAAACAGAAAGGGAACATCTTTTTGCAACAACTTGGTGAGAGGTTGTGCAATCTTTGAAAAGTCTTGGATGAAGCGCCTATAAAAACCCGCATGGCCTAAGAAAGCTCGAATTTCTTTCTCGCTCGATGGGTAAGGTAATTTCACAATCAAATCGACTTTCACCTTATCCACTTCTATTCCCTTCTCAGAAATTACATAACCGAGCACAATGCCTTGTTTTACCATGAAATAGCACTTTTCAAAATTCAACACCAGATCAGTTTTAACACACCTCTGCAAAACTTTTTCCAGATTATCCAAACAATGATCAAAAGAATCTCCATACACAGTGAAGTCATCCATGAAGATTTCAATGCAACTTTCAATCAAGTCAGAAAAAATACTCATCATACACCTTTGGAAAGTGCCGGGAGCGTTACATAAACCGAACGGCATACGACGACATGCAAAAATACCAAACGGACAAGTGAAAGTTGTCTTTTCTTGATCTTCTTGAGCCACAAAAATTTGAAAATATCCAGAGTAACCATCTAGAAAACAGAAGAACGATTTCCCAGCCAATCTTTCAAGCATTTCATCAATAAATGATAGAGAAAAATGATCTTTTCTAGTGGCGTCATTCAATTTCCTAAAATCGATACACATACGCCAACCGGTTTGAAGCCTCATGGGAATCAAATCATTATTCTCATTCTTAACCAACTGAAAACAAGATTTCTTAGGAACCACATGAACTGGATTGACCCAAACACTGTCAGAAATCGGATAAATAATTCCTAACTATAGCAATTTAAGGATCTCTTTAAGCACAACTTCCTTCATGACAGGATTTAATTTTCTTTGTGGATCTCTCGAAGGCTTACTATCAGGCTCAAGTAAAATCCGGTGCATGCAAATATCCGGACTTATACCTTTTATATCTGCCAACGTCCATCCTATGGCGCTTTTATGCTTCTTCAAAAGCTCAACCAACCTTGCTTCTTGCTCACTAGAAAGGTCATCGCTTATGATAACAGGCAGCGTGTCCAGCTCTCCCAGAAATGTATATTTCAGATGTTGTGGGAGTATCTTCAGTTCAAGCACCGGAGCTTTCACAACAGATGGTACAATCGGCTCAGATGTAGTCGGTATGGGCATCCTGCTTGACAGATGTCGAGTGGGAAGTTCACATATAGAATACAATTGCATAATGATGTCTCTGATTTCTTCATCCTCTTCAGTTTCTGCATCTATGTCAGTCATCCCACCAAATAGTACCTGTTCCAGCTTATCTTCCCTGAAATGATTCTCAACAAAATCGTCAATTAACGGGTCAACAACATCAATCATATATAAAGCTTCAGGATCCTTAACATGCTTCATAGCTTTAAAAATATTAAATGTGACAATATCACCATCAAATTCAAAGCTAAGCATGCCTTTATCAACATCAATTTTAGTTCTTGCAGTTTTCATAAATGGCCTCCCTAAAAGAATTAGAGATCTATGCGCAGAGAAGGAATCATCCATATCAACTATGTAAAAATCCACAGGAAAGATCAATTCATTTACTTTCACAAGAACATCTTCAACCACACCTTTAGGATATGCATTGGACCTATCAGCTAACTGAAAGATAACTCGAGTGTCTTTCATAGGGCCTAACTGCAAATCTTTGTACATAGAAAAAGGCATAATATTGATGGATGCGCCTAGATCTAGCATAACTCTCTCAACTTTCTTACTGCCAATAATACAAGGGATAGTAAACATACCAGGATCTCTACATTTTTGTGGTAATTTCCTCTGAATAACAGTAGAAACATTCTCACCCACCTTAATCCTCGCATCTTTCCCATACCTCATCTTTTTAGCACACAATTCTTTCAAAAATTTTGCGTATCTTGGCTCTTGCTTAATGGCATCTATCAAAGGCAAGTTAATCTCTACCTTTTTGAAAAGCTCCATGATCTCGTTCTCATCATTCTCTTTTTTGTTTCGAACCAACCTGGAAGGAAAAGGTGCTGAAATTAGAGATTGAGAATTGAAAACTTTGGATTCTATACTTACCTTAATCGGAGAAGAATTGTCATGTTGTTGCGCCTCTTTGATGGTTTCATTTTTCTGCACTTCAACATGCTCTTCTTGCTCCTTTGCTTGCTTCTTGGTTTTTAACTCGACCAACTCTTTTCCACTCCTTAAAGTTACAGTGCTAACATTCCCTCTAGGATTTACTTCCGTTTGAGATGGAAGTTTGCCCTGATTCACTTGCATTTTATTCATCTGAGTGGCGAGTTGGGTGATTTGTGTACCCATACTACCCAAAGTAGCTTGTGTTTCTGCTGAAAAGCCTGCTGATTTTGTGCCAAAGCTTGCTGATTCTGCACCATACTCTTCACAATTGCACTGATCTGTTCCAAACTTTTCATAATATCATTCATGTTTGGCACAGATCGCTCAGTAGGGGCATACTGACCACCCTGCGGTTGTCTTTGAGCTAAAACTCCAGGTACATTCTGATTTTGCTATTTCCAGCTGAAGTTTGGGTGATCTCTCCACCCTAGGTTATATGTGTTCGAGAAAGGATCGTACTTCCTCCGTCTTTGTGCATCATATTGTGCATCACCAGAACCATAGCATGCTTGTTCGGTTTTAGGATCTTGCAATGTAGGACAAGCATCAGTAAAATGGCCATTCTCCGAACAAATTCCACAGCGAACATTTTGAGTTTGTGCTCTAGCAAGGCCTCTAACCAGAGATGTTAGAAAATCAATTCTCTCGTTAACACCCGAATTCTCTGCTCCTTCAACTCCTTTAACAGGTCTATATCTATCATTGTCCTCGTCTTCATATTGCTGGCCACCGGAGACCATATCAATAATGAGTTGCTTTGCCTCCGCAAGAGTCTTGTTGGTTAAACAGCCTCCACTAGCAGCATTAACAATTTTTCTGTCGAAGGCCGACATACCACGATAAAAGTAATTAGTGAGCAGTTGATATTCGGTGAACCCGTGGTCTGGACTTTTACGGCACAATTGTTGAAATCATTTCCAATAATCAGCCAAACTCTCATTTTGCTTCTGCTTAATGCTGCTGATCGCCATTCTTAAGTTTGTTGCCCTTGATTCGGGAAAGAATTTGCACAGGAATTGTTCTTTCAATTCATTCCAAGTCCGAATTAAGCCCGATGGGAGATCAAACAACCAATCCCTAGCCCTTCCTTGCAAAGTATCTGGTGTAGGGAGGGGGGGGGGACACACTAGTAGCAATTTTTCTTGCTTTCAAATCTTTTCACTGAGTTACTGCTCAGGCCAGTTCACTCAACAACTGAGAAAGCCAGTTGAAGCTGATCACATAGTTAGGTGCACAGCTAACTTCTTTGGTTGAGGGTAAGCTGTGCATTCTAACTGAGGTTTCAAAGAGTTAAGCTATGCGGAAGTTGGTGGAAATTAAAGCTCGTTACTTAAACCGAAACCTTGATGAAAACGGGAAAGGTCAAGTTCCCAAAACTTAGTGTTGTTTGTAAATATGTAGTTTGTATGCAAAGTCAGTTGGTTAGGTAATTGATAGTAAATACTGGAAATAAACGACACAGTATTTTTACGTGGTTCAGCGATTGACCTCCTACATCCACGACTTCCTTTTCAGGGAAGTAATCCACTAGATAAGCTTACGCATGTTTATCACACGTTCCACTTGATTTGCGGGTACAGAGCAACCTAACCAGTTCGATTACGGGTCCTAAGGGACCTAGTCTTAGATTGCAAGTTATATTGAAACCTAATCTTAGATTACGGGTTCTAAGAGACCTAGTGTCTTTGATTGTGGGTTCAAAGACAGACCTGAAGTTTGGGGTTGAAGGTTTTTCCAACTATGAAGCCTTCTACACTGAGAGAATTATAGGCTTCTTCCTGAGGCTTAGAGACTCAATCTTTTGGGAGAGAGCCTGCTTAGAAATAAATAAGCAAGAACCTAGATTCTAGACTCGATCAAAGAAAGGGGCTTTTTGAGAGGCTAGATGAAAGAGCAAGAGGAGGTATGGACACTCGACTTCTATTTATTCTTCGACTTAGACGTTCTTGCTGGAGAGAGTGGTGGTGGTGAGTCGTTTTTCACCAAAAATAATCCGACAGTAGTCGGTATGCCCACACTGCGTAGACAGTGGCAAGCAAAATCGTCTCCCAAAGAACAGGCGAGAATTTTTCCGATGTTTAGTCTGCAAAAGTAACCCCAAATTCACCAACAATTTGTTTAGTAGTTTAGTAGTTTAAACACACAATTAAAATAACAAGTATCCAGAGATTAGATTCTTAACAAAGATGTAAAGTATTCCGATTTCCAATTAATTCCACCCTAGCTCTATTAATCTGATCATTGACGCAAAAATTACTTCAATACATGCAACAAATCAGTTATGACCACCGAAGAAACTTCTGACGTGATCTTATTTCTCCTTAACTATTCGATAATTGGGAAGACACTTCACCAATTATTTCCCTAATCGACTGACAACCGTAAGAGACACTCTATAGATTTAATGAGCCGACATCTTTAATTACTAGAGAAACCTGATTTAAAACCAACAAACTCTGACACAGGAATGCAGATTAGGACTGTTTTTCCCTTGACTCTGAAGAATCAATTTAGCACTAATTAAACCTAAACCACAATTACGCATGGCCGATTTAATTGGCTACTAATTAATTCCGAACTACTAAATATTTCGAACTACCTAGCAGAGTCGAAACAATTGACAACTTTAAACACAGAGAATCACATATGCATGCCTAGAATAAAAGTATAAGAACACATTAGATCTCACGGAATAAATAGGCTAGGGCTTCATTAATCTTCACCGGAATAAAAGTGTTTAGCTCGAATTCATAATTGAATTCAAGCTACAAAAGATGAATAACGAAAAGCTGGAAAAGAACACTGTGAATAAGAGAAAAGTATCAAATGAAAAAAAACCAAATCTCTGGAATATGTTTCTGCGTACGTACATCTGCTCCTTCGAGGAGTATTTATAACTAATACTAATAAGGAAATAAGATAAGCAACCCTAATCAACTAGGAAATCAATAAAATAATCTAATCAAATGATAATAATAAATCTAATACTAATATTCCAAGCCCAAAAGGTTAATTTCGTGCAAGAGCCCAATTACAAGCACAATCAACTTCCATGTCATCTCACATCCTCTCGCATGGCTTCAACTCAAGAATTCCGTAGGCAGTATGCCCATACTACACGAAACCTTCTTCCAATAACTTTACCGCAAAACCTCCAAAACGACGCCAATTCTTCCAAATCTTCATCATCACCTATATTCAACCAAAAAATGCAATTTTCTCCAAAACACACGATCAAAAGACTATTAACACAGAAAATGCATCAAAATTATCCCAAAATATATTGCAGATATTAGCCCAATCAGGTGGTCTGCTGCTTTTCTTCACACTGCGAGTCTCTTGCTCTTCTCTCTCTCTGTTTTTCTTCTCTCTTTCTCTTCAATGAGGAGACCTCTTATTTATAGAGGGAGATCTATTTAGCCGTTGGAAAGAGTTGTTTGATCTCTGCTAAAAGCATGGCACTACACATGCTTTACTGAAAACTTTCCTAAAATAGCAACTGTGACCTTCGCTTTTTGCGCGTCTCTGTTGTCGTTCCATTTATAGTAAGTTTCCAGCTTAATTGAGTTTCTGAGTAGATTTGAATTTGGACTTCAACTCTTCTACCTTGATCGTCTTCAGAGTCTTCTCTTCTCATCTTTGTGACGTCTGACTTCAACTCAACTTTTCTTCATGCTTGAGCTGTATGGTTCAGTTGAGGAGTCAACTTAGTTATGGTCCAACTGAGCGCATTCCTCACGAACTAACTTCTTCAGTCTGGCTGACTTCTTCTGCTCGAATCCTGTAAAAATAAAAATCTCTACGCTCAAGAGCTCTAGCTAAGTTCAGACTGATGGCTTTCATACTCGGTTGGGGTCAATTAGGTTTTGCGATAAATCAAAATTTTTATTAATTTTCCAAACAACGGTCCTTTCGCCGGTGTCGTTACGGTCAAATTTTTACAATTTGATAAAATTTGGGTTTGTTCACGATATGGTACAAACGACACAAATAGTTCAATTCCCAATTGTGCCAATATTTTGGTAAGATTGGTAATAATTGGACAATTTGTTCCAATTGTACCAAGTCATAATTTGACACAATTGGAACTAACTAGATCATTCGTGCCAATTCTACCTAATTTGGGAGAGTTGACACTAATAATATTAAACTTTTACCAAATGTACCAACAGTACCATGTCGTAAAAAAGGAACTTTAATTATAAAAATAGAAATTATCACATTTCCTCCAAGTGTTTAGATTCCCCAATTAGGGTTTAGATTCCCCCAATTAGGATTTAGATTTTCCAATTAGAATTAATTAGACAATTCGTCTCAACTGTACAATATTTTGGACTAATGATGATTTAGAACAATTGGCACTAATTAGACAATTTGTCCCAAACGTACCAAATTTTGGCACATTTGGTACTAATAGTAGCAAATGTGCCAAAAGTGCCAAATCGGATACCCGCCCGCATTCTGACCCAAACCCGCCCGCACCCTTCATTAAGGTTATTATTGTCCCGAATTCAAAAATGGCGAAAATTTGTGTTTTCGAAGAGGGTGTGCCAAAATTTGAGTTTCATTATTTACAAATAAGGGTGTGCCAAAATTTGTGAATTTCTAAATATAATTCTAGCCACTCATTATTTACAAATAAGTGGTTCGGATTAGTTCCTAGTTGTCATATAAAGAGCTGTTCTCACCAAATTCACACCTTATCTATCTATATCTATATATTATATAAACAAAAGCAACTTTGTAAAAATCCTAGTGTCACCTCTCATATTCCTTTATTCTCATTTATCTAAATTCTCAAATTTTCTGAATTAAAAATTAATATTTCTCATATTTATATTATATATTATATATGACAGGCAAATAAATCTTAGGATAATCAAATCTTCAAAATCAATATTTATCATATTCTCCATTCCTATTATTTCAATTCTCACATTTTAGCACTATTGTATATAAAAATATACTATATAAAAATATACACTTATACTCATATTATCTCAATCAAATTAAATTGTTTAATCCATTCCTATCAAATTTTTAATCAATTCATCACATATGTATCAATTCACATCTTGATGGTCCCGATAACGAGTATCTGATGTATTAGTGTGGGGGGGAGGGGAGAATACATCAGTAACAATTTTTCTTGCTTTGAAATCTTTTCACTGAATTAATTGCTCAGATCAATTGGCTCAACAACTGGGAAAGTTAGTTGGAGCTGCTCTACAACTGAGATTGTTAGTTGGAGCTGATCACACAATTGGGTGCAACTGACTTCTTTGACTGAGGGTCAGCTGTGTGGTCCAACTGAGGTTTTAAATACTTTAGCATATGCGAAAATTGGTGGAATTAAAAGCTCGTTACATAAACTGAAACCTTTGTGAAAACGGGAAAGGTCAAGTTCCCAAAGTTAGTGCAGTTGTGTGCAAATGCAGTTTGTATGTTGATCACTTGGTTAGGTAATTGAATATAAAATATTGAATGTAAATACAGAATGTAAAGGACACAATATTTTAACGTGGTTCAGAGATTGACCTCCTACATCCACGACTTCCTTTTCGGAGAAGTAATATACTAGATAAGTTTAGGCATGCTTACCAAACATTTCACTTAATTTTTGGGTACCAAGCAACCTAACCAGTTCGATTATGGGTTCGAACAAGACCTTACAACACTTTTACGGGCAAGTGTAAAGCCTAGGCTTAGATTACAGGTTCTAAGGGACCTAATCTTAGATTGCGGGTTCTAGGGGACCTAGTCTTTGATTACGGGTTCAAAAGGACCTGGTATTCAATTGTGGATTCAAAGGGACCTAGTAACTTTGATTGCGGGTTTAAAGTCGGGCCTAAGGTTTGGGGGTTGGGGGGGTTTTCCAACTAAGAAGCCTTCTACATAAAGAGAAGTGGAGGTTTCGTCATAAGGCTTCAGACTTTTTTTGGGAGAGAGTCCGGTCAGACACAATATAAGCAAGAACATATACTCTAGACTCGATCAAAGAAGGCGCTTTCTGAGAGGCTAGATGGAAAAATAAGAGGAGGTTTGGACACTCAACTTCTATTGGCCTTCAACTGAGGTCTTCTTGCTGGAGAGAGAGGTGGTCTACTGCTGCTACTTCAGTCTTGATTTTGTCTCTCTTGTGTCTGCCCTTGTGTATGCCCCACGAACTTTGATGTGAAGACCTCTATTTATAGAGGAAGATCTAACTAGCCGTTGGAAAGAGCCGTTTAATCTCTACCAAAAGTATGGCACTCCACCTATTTTTCTGGAAACTTTTCTAAAATGGCAACTGTGACATTCGCTTTATGCGCGTCTCTGTTATCGGTCCATTAATAGTAAATTCTCCAGCTGACTTGTGCTTTCGAGTAGATTTGAATTTGGACTTCAACTCTTCTGCCTTCACCGTCTTCAAAGTCTTCTTTTCTCAGCTTTGCGACATCTAACTTCGACACAACTTCTCTTCACGCTTGAGCTGCATGGGTTAGTTAACGAGTCAACTGAGTTGCTGTCCAACTGAGTCCGTGCTTCACCTGAGGTTGAGGTCTCAACTGAGTTTGATGGTCAACTGAGTTTGGTCTCAGCTGAGTTCTTCACGAACTGCCTTCTTCAGTTCGGCTGTCTTCTTTTACTTGTAACCTGTAAAGATGAAATCTCTACGCTCAAACAATGAGCTCTAATTAAGTTTAGACTGAAGTCATTCATCTACTCGATTGGGGCCTGTTAGGTTTTGGTATCAATCGAAATATTTTACTAATTTTCCCAACACACCTCATATGCATATAGAAGCAAAATTAGTTATACGGATTTATAATCAAAATAAATTATATATTGTTCCAATTTTCTTATATCTTTTATCCGACATTGTTTTCTAACAAAGGTATACTTGACAATCAAAATATATGTAGACATATATAATATCAATATGGGTACTATAGAGTTATACATAATTTTTTTTTATCATTTTCCCTTTAAATATTACTAATAATTAAATTTTTCATCCCACATCAATTTTCAATGAAAAAGTCTATAAATCAGAAAATTAATGCATATTTTCTCATCCTATTTGCACCACAAATTTAATTTGATTAATTAATTATTGGCCAAAAAATAGTTTTAAATTTATTGATTTTATGGAGGTGTAATCAATTAAGAATTTAAAAGATTTTAACAGACTTTTTATAATCTTTGGATTCTTTTAATTCCATGGCTTGTTTTAATTCCTTGTAAAGTTAAGTAGATTCTGTTAGATTGATGTATCTCTATTTTAATATACTTTATATGTAACACCATGCAAAAGCGGTCTAGGAAAAACCCGTGTTGGGAAAATTATTAAGGTTTCGAAAGATGCCTAGAACCCAACTGACCCCAACCGAGTAGATGATTGCCTTTAATCTGTTTAGCTAGAGTTCAGTGTTTGAGCGTAGGAATTTTATCTTTACAAGAGTCAAGCAGAAGAAGTCAGCCGGACTAAAGAAGCAGGTTCGTGGAAGAACTCAGCTGAGGTTCAAACTCAGCTGAGACCCAAACTCAACTGAGGGATCACACTCAGTTGGGACTCAAGGTCAGTTGAGACATCAACCCCAACTGAAGCACGGACTCAGTTGGACAGCAACTCAGTTAACTCCATAATTGAACCACACAATTGAAGGCATATAGTTAGCGTGAAGAGAAGTTGTGTCAAAGTCAAGTTG
This sequence comes from Schizonepeta tenuifolia, assembly GCA_029490685.1. Lineage (NCBI taxonomy): Eukaryota > Viridiplantae > Streptophyta > Magnoliopsida > Lamiales > Lamiaceae > Schizonepeta > Schizonepeta tenuifolia. Next base: position 21,401,049 of record CM055955.1, on the reverse strand, counting down.
TCTTGAAGCGGAGAAGAAAAGATGCTGAGGACGGAGGAGTTGCAGTCTAGATTTTGAGTCTACACGGAAGCACAAGTCAGCTGGAAAACTTTCCATAAATGGGCCGACGACAGTGACGTGCAAAAAGCAAAGTTCGCAGGTACCATCTCTGAAAAGTTGCCAGTAAAGCATGTGGAGTGCCATACTTGACCTTTCTCTATATATAGAGGTCTCCACAACAAGGCTAAAATGACGGTAACACAAGTAGAGAAAAAGCACGCTGAAGTGCCGAAAGACAATACAAAGAGTGAAGTGGCACAAGCAGCTTTTTCACCTCTCTCTCTCTCTCTCTCCAAGCAAGACGACTGGTGAAGAAGGAGAATAGTGATTTCTTTCCTGTTCTTCCCCCTAGCCTCTTAGAAGTTCCCCTTCCTGATTGAAGCTAGCGACTTGGTCGTTGCTTGTTTTGTATCTCCTCAGAATTCTCTCTTAACAAGAGATTGAGTTTTTAGCATCCAATCCCCTAAAGTGTTGAAGGCTTTCTTGTTGGATTCTCCCCTAAGTCCAAATCCCAGGTCTGACTTTGAACCCGAAATCAAAGTCATTAGGTCCCTTGGAACCCGTAATCCAATACCAGGTTCCTTGGAACCCATAATCCAATACCTGGTTTCTTGGAACCCGTAATCCAATGCCACACCCTGCTCTCAAGGCGCGATAGTACAATAGACTCCATCGAATTATGAATGTGAAACCATCAAATAAAACTCAACTTAACAAGGAATCATGCTCGGGAATAAGGAAATATCAAGTGAAAGCGATAACAATTATCAACATGCTTTCAAGGAACAACTGAACGATAAACATGCATAGATAATTTACATGGATTCAACAAAATATAATAAGTATACCGAATTCAAGTCTTGCGGAAATTAAAGAAAACAGGAAATTGTATCGAGCACGAAGCTCATTGTATCAACAAACCATCAGAGTATTAGATAAAAAAACATATTGAAAGAAATTGTCTTGCAGCGGAGAGTCGACTCAATCCCAACAACTACATGTCTGAAGACATGCAATTGCCAGCTTAAACCAACGACTCGACCTAAGACACACCACCAGATCATCCTAGCTATTTTCATCCATGCTAACCTGCATGTTTAGAAATACATGCATGGCTGAGTACTTCGTACTCAGTGAACACATGCCAAAATAATTTGCAAAAGCTTTGCTCATTAGAGCTATATAATTGAACTTGCCTTGCCACTGCATCACAAGTGTTAGTATAATTTAAAATATTTTACTTGTGAATGCAAAAACATTTTATTTTCTAGATGGACTGCACAGTCAAGATATAATATTTAACATAGGCATGAATCATCTACCACATCTCTTTGTGTCGAGAAGTAGGCCTCCTTCTCAAACACTCTGACCGGCTAAACCGAAGTAAAGCATCACAGTTACCTTAAACAATTCAAATACCACACGTAGGTTTCCTGCCTCACACATGATAATAATAACTCAAGCAGATGATAAAGCATACCAAACTCAGATAAATGGCAAGTGAATTCACTTTGGAAACTCACGTAATAATACTCAATATTAATAGCATTCATCAGATTTTCGATTTTAGAAAAGTCTACATGACTGTAGGAAACTTAGACGACGTAGCTTACTCTTTACATCTTCTCGTTACTTTTCAGTCCCTCTTGGCTCTTCAAGAATAACATCGATTAAAGACGAGATTACTATCTCGTAAAATGTAAAACGTAAAGTAGACTTTGGGCTCGGATGAAGGACTTCTACTTGACTCGGGTCTTTCTTATCTTAACTTATCTAATTCGATTTCTTCTTCGATCTCTCGTCTATATTTGGTTACTGACACGCACTCGTCGTATGGTACGATCAAAATACTTGTGTATGCCCCAGACGGATAGTACACGCTCCTATGCCCACAACCGGATTGGTTAGTCTTAGCGGCAAGCTAGGGTCGATCCCACGGAGAGTGATGAACTACTTTACTCTTCAGGTGCACAAGTTTGGTTGTCATGATCCAATCCTGTTTATCTGCACAAATTAAACTTGGAAACAATCAAATATAAAAGGGGCAAAATTTGGGTCAGGTCATGATCATTGTTGATATTTGCATTCGGTCATAGGCATACTAAAGATCCGTCCATGCTTTGTATAACCTCAAGGTGTGGCCCAAAGACATTGGAGCGTTTCAAGAGATTATATTCCACACTTGGGATGGTTGAGTCCCTTGTAGTCACTTGGTCCGAAGGTCATGCTTCACCCCGGTCACAATGCCGTGGCATCACCCCGGTCACAAGGATGTGCTTCACTCCTCCTTAGATAGTAGTCATACCCGATCCCTCCAAGTATGACCCTCACCAACCTTCTCTTCCAAGTTCCCCGGCTCCGTACCTACAGAGCAGACATAACTCGTGGGATATACATTTCCGGTAACACGTCCAACCAGTCATCGATATGTCTACGATGCGTGAGGTGAGTCCCTTGGTTGATAACCATGGCTTTATGCCTCGTCACAATTGATGGATAGCCATTAGAGAAGCCCAAGACCAAAGAAGGACGCAGTATCTTCTTGCCCGTTCCTTGCCATCCAGATCTACAACGCCCTTGAAGGCGCTGCTCAGCTACTCGGTCACAGGCATACTGAACATTGTTATCTGCATGCCTTGACCTTTGCTTGACGTGGTACAACCCTTACCGAGCGGAGATCATCTGCTAGGTCCGAACTGTTCACGATTTCTGCTCAGACCTTTCCGGAATTGCTGAACTCAACCGAGCGCACAAATGTCTCTCGAATAACTCATATATCAACAGTTAATCACTTCCCCCTCCCAAATCTCACCAAGGAAATTACTCACACATATTGAAAGACATATTCATGCATGTAAATAAACACATCAATGAAAGAAAATACGAAATACTTGGAATTAAAAGTACCTAAGGTCGAATTTGTTCTTAACAATGGAATGAAAATGAAAACGTAAATTGTTTATACTGTGAATGTAAAGAAAAATGCTGAGAACGAAATTGTATCTTGGAGGGTGATAAGTGTGTTCGCCGTCTACACTTCTGGACTTTAAAGAGAGTTCGTGTATAAAATACCAAAACCCTAGCTGCAACCGTCAATCTCCTCTAGTCTAGGGTTTACATCCCTTTTTTAGCTCTTGATCTGCTAGATATTAAGATATGATTTGATACGATTTGATTCTCTCCAATCTCTGGTCTTATCCTCGTATCTGATTGATATCCCACTTGGTAGGACTTTTCTTTCCTAGTACCCACGTGTATTTCCATATTTAGCTTTGGTTGCTGACTGCTGCTGTCGGTCATGGTCGTACTGACTGCATCCTTCGGTTAGCCTCACACCAGGTGGAATTCTTCAGGGATTGTCACTTTTCAGAGATGTTCTGAGTGGTCCATCGTTGAGCTCTCTTCCTGGGGGTATTGACTTTATACAGCTTGGGCTAATTTGTCTCAGTAATGCCCATTTCGACCATATTTCATCCATATGCCCATTTCCGAGCTTTCTTCTCCATAATACATGTTTTCTCCCCTATACAACTTATACAGACACAAAAGAAAAGAAAAATAGGGCCAAAAGACCCAAAGTCGAAGACGCATCACACCCACACACTTAAACCATACTTGCCCCCAAGTATGCAGGTGGATTCACAAAAGACACCGACGAAAATAAAGGAAAGAAAAGAAATAAAGACTCAAGACACAAAATATGCACAATCACAAAAATCTGGTCAAACAAGCATGCATCCACCAATGTGGTCAATCCACAAACCCATATGAGCATTAAAATAACATGAATCTCAAACAGTCACATAAGAGAGTATCTATAAAGAAAATGTTTTCCTCACACGCTCGACCACTCAAGTGTATGGCAAAGTGTATACTCTCATGCAAGGCTATTATCGATTCCTCTATGGACTTGCGTATAGATTCATATCATATTATGCACATGTTGGTGAAAGTCATCAAAGGGTCTTTTATGGTAGTAATGGGGAATACGGTGATAAGGTAAGAATTTTCTGGGTAAGTGGCCAACTTTCCAGTTACAAGCATACGAGCTTATACTTCTCAGTAAGAGCATTGCCATCACATTTTTCACCCTCTCTACAGATTCACATTTCATAAGGGGTTTTTCTTTTTGTTTCTTTCTCTTCTCAGCGAATTCATCTTTCGCGTATGTTTCTAGACCTCCTTCTTTTCTTTTTATTTTTCATATTTTCCACTTAGAACAAATAGATTCCCTTCCTTTTGTAAAGTGTGGAAGGCACACAATTAAACATTTCATTACAAGGGTTTATGAAAGAATTAACTTCGGCTCAATAGTGGCTAGCAAAAGGATTATAATTTATGCACAAAATAAATTTGGGGCTCTAAAGAGAAGAAAATTTGCCCTAATCACGCGAACAAGCACCAACAAATTACTTGAATCTTAACGCAAGTTCTAGAGAATAAAGATATAACATGCTCACACGAGAAATAAAAATTTTCAGTTCAAGCCTCATAGGTATGTTTTGTCCCATATGATCATATTGTTATCATGAATCCATGTATTTCAAAGCTCATTCAACCTATCATACCAGTCACACCAACATGCTTGTATCCCAAATTGAGTAAAAGTGTAGAAAGACTCAAGACTCAAAAGAAAAAGAAAATAAAAAACTACAACTAAGCGGAGAGAACTTATTGTTTGGAGTGTGAGGGCTCGGTCTCAAGAGATTGACTCTTCACTCGGTGAAATGCATCCCAAATGTCCATAGTTCGTGCCTTGACCATGTACGGATTAGAGATCATGTGTAGCAGTTATGGAGTAGTGAAGAGTGGGCGAATGAATCTCCCGGCGACTTAAAATACAAAAGGTCTCGCCAGTCAGAGCAAACCCTTACCACATGTCATACTGCTGCTGCGGTAATCCCATAACCACCTTGTCGTGTCTTCACTGACTCCACCTACACACTTTGCTTTGCCAAGTGGGTTTTGATCATCGATGCATAGGATCCAGCTCCTCTCATCTGCATGGTTAGTCCACCAAAAAAAACAAAATACTAGAAAATAAAAATGACATAAATTTCAAAGCAGTAATGGTCATACCAACGACCTTATTCGAGGTTGCCTCCCAGTCAGCGCTCTTGTTTATTGTCTTGAGCTCGACATTCTTCCACCCGTCATGCAATACAAATGAATAGGAGAAATAATTTCTCCATATTCTTCAGTATGCCTCCGGGTTTCAGATTCAGATCAGACGGTACAGAGCATACCGACTAACAGAGGATCTACGGTATGGCGGCTACCACCCCGCGTCTCGCTGTCCTGCGTTACACACTAAGTGGAAGATGGAGTGTGAAGAGTAAAATTGCTAAGCGTCACTCCCCGGCAACAACACCAATTTTGACACGCATCCGTCGTATGGTACAATTAAAATACTTGTGTATGCCACAGACGGACAGTACACGCTACTATGCCCACAACCAGACTGGTTAGTCTTAGCAGTAAGTTAGGGTCGATCCCACGGAGAGTGATGAACTACTTTACTCTTCAGGTGCACAAGTTTGGTTGTCACGATCCAATCCTGTTTATCTGCACAAATTAAACTTGGAAACAATCAAATATAAAAGGGGTAAAATTTGGGTTAGGTCATGATCATTGTTGATATTTGCATTCGGTCATAGGCATACTAAAGATCCGTCCATGCTTTATATAACCTCAAGGCATGGCCTAAATTTGGACTGTCATGTCCCCACTTTTCTTCGAATTTCAGAAATCGAATTATGCTTTCCGACTAAGTAAATTATTTCCAATCTAATGGTCGAATTAGATTTTGTAAAAAATGTAACCGTCGAGGAAATTAATTTCTCGATTTATATACGCAGTATTAGACCCGCAAACGAGATATTTTCGACTAAAAATCCTACTCTAAACTGCCATACACCATGAGTCATCCTACTTTAATCATTATTCTACCTTTATGTTAATATCTAGTAGGACACCTCACATTTTCTTCTCCTTTCCTCCACCAAAACCGCCATACACCATGAGTCATCCTACTTTAATCATTATTCTACCTTTATTCGCCTAAGGTGGGCTTTTCTATATAACAAATCAAATGAGTGATGCTCGAAAATGTTTACTTATCGCTTTATAACTGTGTTTTAAAGTGATTATCATGGCATGAAAATACTTTGTTATATGTGTGTTCTTTTGTGCCTTTCTGAGTTAGCCAAAAGAGGTCTAACTAATCGATCGGACCGCTGAGTTAACCGGAAGGGTTTTCCAGGGTTTAGTGTACACGGTAGCCGGTGTGTGTGGTACTCTGTTGAGGGGTAGCCCGCCACGGTGAATAGAACGTGCGCGGAAGAAGTTAACTCTTCCCCGGCGTTGAAACAAAAGTTGGGCAAGTTTGAAGGTAACATCTGTAAAGGCTTGGCCAAGCTATATTGTGAAAAGAGAAAGAAAATGTTTAGTAGGCACGGGCATTTGATGAAAAACCCCGATGCGCTATTTATTGAGATGCCTGATTAATCTATACTTTATGATATGTTTTCGGCAATGTGCCCACTAAGTATGTTTATACTTATCCCTGCATATGTTTTATAAAATGTGCTGGTTGAGTGACGGGAGCGGCGGAGGTTGAGTAGAAGGTTGTGAATAGAGAAGTACAGTAGTGTTCTAGTTCTATATTTTCCGATGCCAAACTCTTTGTGTCAATGTATATCTTTTGGTCTATGTCCCGTACTTTGAACTTAGTTTCTTTTTTAGAACAACTTGTCGAGCGATCCTTCAAGGTCGACTCTTTTTATACAATCAAGTCGGGTTCATAGTATTTATTCTATTTTAAATGTCTGTTTATTTATTTATCCCTCTTCTTCTCTGCTTCTTTAATCCAACCCCTATTCGCACCTCTGCTTTACCGTCTCTCGGGATTTGGGACTGTGACACGTTTCAAGAGATTATATTCCACACTTGGGATGGTTGAGTCCCTTGTAGTTACTTGGTCTGAAGGTCACGCTTCACCCCGGTCACAATGCCGTGGCCTCACCCCGGTCACAAGGCCCTGCTTCACTCCTCCTTAGATAGTAGTCATACCCGATCTCTCCAAGTATGACCCTCACCAACCTTCTCTTCCAAGTTTCCCGGCTCTACACCTATAGAGCAGACATAACTCGTGGGATATACATTTCCGGTAATGGACACGCACCCATCGTGTGGTACGATCAAAATACTTGTGTATGCCCCAGACGGACAGTACATGCTCTTATGCCTACAACCGGACTGGTTAGTCTTAGCGGTAAGCTAGGGTCGATCCCATGGAGAGTGAGGAACTAGTTTACTCTTCAGGTGCACAAGTTTGGTTGTCACGGTCCAATCCAGTTTATCTGCACAAAATAACTTGGAAACAATCAAATATAAAAGGGGTAAGATTTGGGATAGGTCATGATCATTATTGATATGTTTATTCGGTCATGGGCATACTGAAGATCCGTCCATGTTTTGTATAAACTCAAGGCGTGGCCCAAAGACATTGCGGCGTTTCAAGAGTTTACACTCCACACTTGGAATGGTTGAACCCCTTGTAGTCACTTGGTCCAAAGGTCATGCTTCACCCCGGTCACAAGGCCATGCTTCACTCCTCCTTAGATAGTAGTCATACCTGATCCTTCCAAGTATGACCCTCACCAACCTTCTCTTCCAAGCTTCCCGGCTTCGCACCTACAGAGTAGACATAACTCGCGGGATATACATTTCTGGTAACGCATCCAACATATATCTACGATGCGCAAGATGAGTCCTTTGGTCAATAACCATGGCTTGATGCCTCATCACAGTTGGTGGGTGATTGTTAGAGAAGCCAAGATCGAGGAAGGACGCAGTATCCCGTTGCCCGTTCCTCGCCATCCAGATCTACAACACCATTGAAGGTGCTGCTCAGCTACTCGGTCATGGGCATATTGAACATTACTGTCTGTCATGCCCTTCCTTTGTTTGACATGGTACAACCCTAACCGAACGGAGATTACCCGTTAGGTCAGGACCGCCCATGAACTCTGCTCAGATCTCTCCGGAACCACTGGATCCAACCGATGGCACAAATGCCTCACGAATATTTCATATATCAACAAGTAATCATTTCCCCCACCCAAATCTCACCAAGAGAATTACTCACACATAATGAAATACATACTATCGAAGATAAATAAACACATGAATAGCAGAAAATACGAAATACTGAATTAAGAAGGTACCTAAGGCAAACTGCCTTGGATTTGTTCTTCACAACGGAATGTAAAATGAAAGCTGATAAATTGTTTGATACGTAAACTGTAAAAAAACTAAGAGTAAAAGTGTTTTTTGGACTGAAGATTATCGCATGGTAGGGGTAACTAACGTTGTGCCAGCCACACTTGTTGGACTTTTATAGTTGAGATGACGGCAATTGAAACCCTCCACTGGTAGACAGAATCGGCATGATTGATTCTTTCCATGTTTAGCTTGATCTTGATTTATCCGTGATTGAGCAGATTGATGATTGGCAGTCTCCGTTTGATGGATTGAGGGTGATTAACTGGCTTCCAGATCCTTTTGCACACGGACGCTCCACAGGATATTGTGCAAATCTTTTCCACGCGTCTTTCCTTCTTTAGCTTCAGCGGTTGACTGCTGACTTCGGTAATGGTCATACAGTTTGTCACACCTCGACTCCCGAGGTACGACTCACGAACAACAACACAACTTAACCAACTAACAAACAACTCAAATACGGGGAACATGCTCGGAGAAATATCAATTAAAAGCAACAGTACTCGAATAAGACTATTAAAGACATATTGAAGCAACAACCGAGCATCATAATTTACATTAATTAATGTAAATTATGATGCTCGGTTGTTGCTTCAATATGTCTTTAATAGTCTTATTCGAGTACTGTTGCTTTTAATTGATATTTCTCCGGAGCATGTTCCCCGTATTTGAGTTGTTTGGTTAGTTGGTTAAGTTGTGTTGTTGTTCGTGAGTCGTACCTCGGGGAGTCGAGGTGTGACAAACTGTATGACCATTACCGAAGTCAGCAGTCAACCGCTGAAGCTAAAGAAGGAAAGACGCGTTGGAAAAGATTTGCACAATATCCTGTGGAGCGTCCGTGTGCAAAAGGATCTGGAAGCCAGTTAATCACCCTCAATCCATCAAACGGAGACTGCCAATCATCAATCTGCTCAATCACGGATAAATCAAGATCAAGCTAAAACATGGAAAGAATCAATCATGCCGATTCTTGTCTACCAGTGGAGGGGTTTCAATTGCCGTCATCTCAAACTATAAAAGGTCCAACAAGTGTGGGCTGGCACAACGTTAGTTACCCCTACCATGCGATAATCTTCAGTCCAAAAAACACTTTTTACTCTTAGTTTTTTTTACAGTTTACGTATCAAACAATTTATCAGCTTTTCATTTTTACATTCCGTTGTGAAGAACAAATCCAAGGCAGTTTTGCCTTAGGTACCTTCTTAATTCAGTATTTCGTATTTTCTGCTATTCATGTGTTATTTATCTTCGATAGTATGTATTTCATTATGTGTGAGTAATTCTCTTGGTTGAAGATTTGGGTGGGGGGAAATGATTACTTGTTGATATATGAAATATTCGTGAGGCATTTGTGCCATCGGTTGGATCCAGTGGTTCCGGAGAGATCTGAGCAGAGGTTCATGGGCGGTCCTGACCTAACGGGTAATCTCCGTTCGGTTAGGGTTGTACCATGTCAAAACAAAGGAAGGGCATGACAGACAGTAATGTTCAATATGCCCATGGACCGAGTAGCTGAGCAGCACCTTCAATGGTGTTGTAGATCTGGATGGCGAGGAACGGGCAACGGGATACTGCGTCCTTCCTCGATCTTGGCTTCTCTAACAATCACCCACCAACTGTGATGAGGCATCAAGCCATGGTTATTGACCAAAGGGACTCATCTTGCGCATTCGTAGTAGATATATGTTGGATGCGTTACCAGAAAATGTATAATCCCGCGGAGTTATGTCTACTCTGTAGGTGCGAAAGCCGGGAAGCTTGGAAGAGAAGGTTGGTGAGGGTCATACTTGGAAGGATCAGGTATGACTACTATCTAAGGAAGGAGTGAAGCATGGCCTTGTGACCGGGGTGAAGCATGACCTTTGGACCAAGTGACTACAAGGGGTTCAACCATTCCAAGTGTGGAGTGTAAACTCTTGAAACGCCGCAATGTCTTTGGGCCACGCCTTGAGTTTATACAAAACATGGACGGATCTTCAGTATGCCCATGACCGAATAAACATATCAATAATGATCATGACCTATCCCAAATCTTACCCCTTTTATATTTGATTGTTTCCAAGTTATTTTGTGCAGATAAACTGGATTGGACCGTGACAACCAAACTTGTGCACCTGAAGAGTAAACTAGTTCCTCACTCTCCATGGGATCGACCCTAGCTTACCGCTAAGACTAACCAGTCCGGTTGTAGGCATAAGAGCATGTACTGTCCGTCTGGGGCATACACAAGTATTTTGATCGTACCACACGATGGGTGCGTGTCATTACCGGAAATGTATATCCCACGAGTTATGTCTGCTCTATAGGTGTAGAGCCGGGAAACTTGGAAGAGAAGGTTGGTGAGGGTCATACTTGGAGAGATCGGGTATGACTACTATCTAAGGAGGAGTGAAGCAGGGCCTTGTGACCGGGGTGAGGCCACGGCATTGTGACCGGGGTGAAGCGTGACCTTCAGACCAAGTAACTACAAGGGACTCAACCATCCCAAGTGTGGAATATAATCTCTTGAAACGTGTCACAGTCCCAAATCCCGAGAGACGGTAAAGCAGAGGTGCGAATAGGGGTTGGATTAAAGAAGCAGAGAAGAAGAGGGATAAATAAATAAACAGACATTTAAAATAGAATAAATACTATGAACCCGACTTGATTGTATAAAAAGAGTCGACCTTGAAGGATCGCTCGACAAGTTGTTCTAAAAAAGAAACTAAGTTCAAAGTACGGGACATAGACCAAAAGATATACATTGACACAAAGAGTTTGGCATCGGAAAATATAGAACTAGAACACTACTGTACTTCTCTATTCACAACCTTCTACTCAACCTCCGCCGCTCCCGTCACTCAACCAGCACATTTTATAAAACATATGCAGGGATAAGTATAAACATACTTAGTGGGCACATTGCCGAAAACATATCATAAAGTATAGATTAATCAGGCATCTCAATAAATAGCGCATCGGGGTTTTTCATCAAATGCCCGTGCCTACTAAACATTTTCTTTCTCTTTTCACAATATAGCTTGGCCAAGCCTTTACAGATGTTACCTTCAAACTTGCCCAACTTTTGTTTCAACGCCGGGGAAGAGTTAACTTCTTCCGCGCACGTTCTATTCACCGTGGCGGGCTACCCCTCAACAGAGTACCACACACACCGGCTACCGTGTACACTAAACCCTGGAAAACCCTTCCGGTTAACTCAGCGGTCCGATCGATTAGTTAGACCTCTTTTGGCTAACTCAGAAAGGCACAAAAGAACACACATATAACAAAGTATTTTCATGCCATGATAATCACTTTAAAACACAGTTATAAAGCGATAAGTAAACATTTTCGAGCATCACTCATTTGATTTGTTATATAGAAAAGCCCACCTTAGGCGAATAAAGGTAGAATAATGATTAAAGTAGGATGACTCATGGTGTATGGCGGTTTTGGTGGAGGAAAGGAGAAGAAAATGTGAGGTGTCCTACTAGATATTAACATAAAGGTAGAATAATGATTAAAGTAGGATGACTCATGGTGTATGGCAGTTTAGAGTAGGATTTTTAGTCGAAAATATCTCGTTTGCGGGTCTAATACTGCGTATATAAATCGAGAAATTAATTTCCTCGACGGTTACATTTTTTACAAAATCTAATTCGACCATTAGATTGGAAATAATTTACTTAGTCGGAAAGCATAATTCGATTTCTGAAATTCGAAGAAAAGTGGGGACATGACAGTCCAAATTTAGGCCATGCCTTGAGGTTATATAAAGCATGGACGGATCTTTAGTATGCCTATGACCGAATGCAAATATCAACAATGATCATGACCTAACCCAAATTTTACCCCTTTTATATTTGATTGTTTCCAAGTTTAATTTGTGCAGATAAACAGGATTGGATCGTGACAACCAAACTTGTGCACCTGAAGAGTAAAGTAGTTCATCACTCTCCGTGGGATCGACCCTAACTTACTGCTAAGACTAACCAGTCTGGTTGTGGGCATAGTAGCGTGTACTGTCCGTCTGTGGCATACACAAGTATTTTAATTGTACCATACGACGGATGCGTGTCAAAATTGGTGTTGTTGCCGGGGAGTGACGCTTAGCAATTTTACTCTTCACACTCCATCTTCCACTTAGTGTGTAACGCAGGACAGCGAGACGCGGGGTGGTAGCCGCCATACCGTAGATCCTCTGTTAGTCGGTATGCTCTGTACCGTCTGATCTGAATCTGAAACCCGGAGGCATACTGAAGAATATGGAGAAATTATTTCTCCTATTCATTTGTATTGCATGACGGGTGGAAGAATGTCGAGCTCAAGACAATAAACAAGAGCGCTGACTGGGAGGCAACCTCGAATAAGGTCGTTGGTATGACCATTACTGCTTTGAAATTTATGTCATTTTTATTTTCTAGTATTTTGTTTTTTTTGGTGGACTAACCATGCAGATGAGAGGAGCTGGATCCTATGCATCGATGATCAAAACCCACTTGGCAAAGCAAAGTGTGTAGGTGGAGTCAGTGAAGACACGACAAGGTGGTTATGGGATTACCGCAGCAGCAGTATGACATGTGGTAAGGGTTTGCTCTGACTGGCGAGACCTTTTGTATTTTAAGTCGCCGGGAGATTCATTCGCCCACTCTTCACTACTCCATAACTGCTACACATGATCTCTAATCCGTACATGGTCAAGGCACGAACTATGGACATTTGGGATGCATTTCACCGAGTGAAGAGTCAATCTCTTGAGACCGAGCCCTCACACTCCAAACAATAAGTTCTCTCCGCTTAGTTGTAGTTTTTTATTTTCTTTTCTTTTGAGTCTTGAGTCTTTCTACACTTTTACTCAATTTGGGATACAAGCATGTTGGTGTGACTGGTATGATAGGTTGAATGAGCTTTGAAATACATGGATTCATGATAACAATATGATCATATGGGACAAAACATACCTATGAGGCTTGAACTGAAAATTTTTATTTCTCGTGTGAGCATGTTATATCTTTATTCTCTAGAACTTGCGTTAAGATTCAAGTAATTTGTTGGTGCTTGTTCGCGTGATTAGGGCAAATTTTCTTCTCTTTAGAGCCCCAAATTTATTTTGTGCATAAATTATAATCCTTTTGCTAGCCACTATTGAGCCGAAGTTAATTCTTTCATAAACCCTTGTAATGAAATGTTTAATTGTGTGCCTTCCACACTTTACAAAAGGAAGGGAATCTATTTGTTCTAAGTGGAAAATATGAAAAATAAAAAGAAAAGAAGGAGGTCTAGAAACATACGCGAAAGATGAATTCGCTGAGAAAGAAAGAAACAAAAAGAAAAACCCCTTATGAAATGTGAATCTGTAGAGAGGGTGAAAAATGTGATGGCAATGCTCTTACTGAGAAGTATAAGCTCGTATGCTTGTAACTGGAAAGTTGGCCACTTACCCAGAAAATTCTTACCTTATCACCGTATTCCCCATTACTACCATAAAAGACCCTTTGATGACTTTCACCAACATGTGCATAATATGATATGAATCTATACGCAAGTCCATAGAGGAATCGATAATAGCCTTGCATGAGAGTATACACTTTGCCATACACTTGAGTGGTCGAGCGTGTGAGGAAAACATTTTCTTTATAGATACTCTCTTATGTGACTGTTTGAGATTCATGTTATTTTAATGCTCATATGGGTTTGTGGATTGACCACATTGGTGGATGCATGCTTGTTTGACCAGATTTTTGTGATTGTGCATATTTTGTGTCTTGAGTCTTTATTTCTTTTCTTTCCTTTATTTTCGTCGGTGTCTTTTGTGAATCCACCTGCATACTTGGGGGCAAGTATGGTTTAAGTGTGTGGGTGTGATGCGTCTTCGACTTTGGGTCTTTTGGCCCTATTTTTCTTTTCTTTTGTGTCTGTATAAGTTGTATAGGGGAGAAAACATGTATTATGGAGAAGAAAGCTCGGAAATGGGCATATGGATGAAATATGGTCGAAATGGGCATTACTGAGACAAATTAGCCCAAGCTGTATAAAGTCAATACCCCCAGGAAGAGAGCTCAACGATGGACCACTCAGAACATCTCTGAAAAGTGACAATCCCTGAAGAATTCCACCTGGTGTGAGGCTAACCGAAGGATGCAGTCAGTACGACCATGACCGACAGCAGCAGTCAGCAACCAAAGCTAAATATGGAAATACACGTGGGTACTAGGAAAGAAAAGTCCTACCAAGTGGGATATCAATCAGATACGAGGATAAGACCAGAGATTGGAGAGAATCAAATCGTATCAAATCATATCTTAATATCTAGCAGATCAAGAGCTAAAAAAGGGATGTAAACCCTAGACTAGAGGAGATTGACGGTTGCAGCTAGGGTTTTGGTATTTTATACACGAACTCTCTTTAAAGTCCAGAAGTGTAGACGGCGAACACACTTATCACCCTCCAAGATACAATTTCGTTCTCAGCATTTTTCTTTACATTCACAGTATAAACAATTTACGTTTTCATTTTCATTCCATTGTTAAGAACAAATTCGACCTTAGGTACTTTTAATTCCAAGTATTTCGTATT
>CM055955.1:20575040-20716427 GCA_029490685.1 Schizonepeta tenuifolia | reverse complement strand
CATTTGCCTTTCCGGGGTGATAGTTGATCCCACAATCGTAATCCTTTACTAATTCGAGCCATCGTCTTTGCCTCATGTTCAATTCCTTTTGCTCGAAAAAGTACTTCAAACTTTTATGGTCCGTGAAAAGCTCAACCCTTACACCATAGAGATGGTGTCTCCAAATCTTTAACGCATGCACAACGGCTGCGAGTTCTAAGTCATGGGTTGGGTATTCAACTTCATGAGGTCGAAGTTGTCGTGAAGCATAAGCTATCACCTTTCCATCCTGCATTAGTACGCACCCTAATCCATTCTTCGACGCGTCCGTATAGACCATGTATTCCTTATTGGCTTCCAGAAGAGCTAACACAGGTGATGTGGTTAACTTTTCCTTGAGGGTTTGGAAACTCTTCTCACACTCGTCCGTCCATTTGAACTTGCTTTCTTTCTTAAGTAGTTGCGTCATAGGTCTAGCTATTGTAGAAAATCCCTCGATAAATCTTCTATAATAACCGGCTAAACCTAAGAAGCTCCTAATCTCGTTAGGATTGGTTGGCAACTTCCAATTGCGCACTGCCTCTACCTTGGCAGGGTCTACCTTGATACTTTCGGCTGACACAATGTGTCCAAGGAACATTACTTCCTTCAGCCAAAATTCGCACTTACTGAATTTGGCATAGAGTTTCTCGGCTCTAAGTGTTTCCAATACTATCTGCAAATGTTCTTCGTGTTCCTTCTCATTTTTGGAGTAAATGAGAATGTCGTCGATGAATACTAAGACAAATTTGTCTAAGTATGGGTGGAAGATTCTATTCATAAGGTCCATGAACACTGCGGGGGCGTTTGTCAAACCAAATGGCATCACTAGGAATTCGTAATGACCATATCGTGTTCTAAAGGCAGTCTTGGGTATGTCCTCGGGTTTGATTTTCAGTTGGTGATACCCAGACCTTAAATCTATCTTAGAGAATACACCTGCACCCTTAAGCTGGTCAAAGAGGTCTTCTATCCTTGGCAAAGGGTATTTATTCTTAAGGGTAATCGTATTCAACTCTATATAGTCTATGCACAATCTCATAGAACCATCCTTTTTCCTAACGAACAAAACGGGTGCTCCTCAAGGTGAAATGCTCGGTCTGATGAAACCAACATCCAATAATTCTTGGAGTTGTATCTTAAGCTCTTCTAACTCCTTAGGCGCCATCCTATATGGGGCTTTTGATTTAGGGGCTGATCCTGGTTCTAAATCGATTGTGAAGTCTACGTGACGATCTGGTGGTAACCCTGGTAGTGTTTCTGGAAAGACATCCTAGTACTCTTTAACCACCTTTACGTCTTGTATTTTCCTTTCGATTCCCGGTTCCCCATTTAGGTACACAAGATAGGCTGTGGTACCTTTCTTCTTCATCAACTTCTTGGCTTGAAGTGCAGATATGATCGGTATTTTCCTACCCATTGAAATCCCATGGAATTCGGTTGGCTCTCTACCCGGGGGTTGGAAAGAGATTTTTCTCTCGTTGCAGAGAATCGTGGCATGATTCTCAGACGACCAGTCCATTCCTAAGATTATATCTACATCCCACATTATCATAACACGCAAGTCATTCGCTTTAACCTTAAGTGTTCCGATTTCTAGTTCTAGGTTAGAGCAAACATGCGTAGAGGTAGTGATCTCTCCTGAAGGTGTAGTGACTCTCATAGGGTGATTAGCTCTTACAGGTCTGATATCTAGGTTATCCGCACATGAGCCAGCAATAAAGGAATGTGATGCACCAGTATCAAACAATATCTTAATGGGGGTGTTAAGGAGTTTACCCATTCCCGCTAGGTTTCCCTTTCCTTTATTCTGCGCGTTCTGGTTGCTAGCACATGCCCTGGCATCCTGCTGCTGTCGGGCGTGTTGCTGGAATTGCTGCTGGGTCATCTACTGCTGTGGCTGTGCCTGGATTGCCCTTAGAGGTTGAGGCTGACCTACCCTGTTTGGCCCTACTGCTTGTAAAGGTTTCGGGCATTCATTCTTAAAGTGTCCCTTTTTCCTATAGTTAAAGCAAACTCCCATGTTTGCTCGATAGACACCGTGGTGCATCTTATTGCATTGAGGACAGGCAGGAATGTTAACCCTTCCTTGGTTATATCCTCCTTGGTTGTTGTTTCTTTGTTGACCCTGAAACTGGCCCTGCTGGTTGTGGTTCCTCTGCTGCCCTTGCTGGTTATTTCCCTTCCATGGGCCGGTTTGATTATTCCCCTGTAAGTACAGTCCCGACTGGCTGTTCCCCTGCCATGGCCTCTTGCCATTGTTGTTGTTCTGGTTAGGCTGTTGAAAGCCTCTCTGGTTTCCTTGGTTATTATTGTACTGACGGTAGCCACTACCGTTTCCCCCTTCCCATTTCCTCTTGTTACTATTGTTGTTATTGTGGAAATAGCCTCGATTTTGGTTCGGGGCTGGGGTGGGTACTATTGCTTTCTTCTCCTCGGGCATTACGGCCTCCATTTCTAGGGCTCGTCCTAAAACCTCAGTGTAGCTCAGTCCTCCATGACTGGCTAGCGCTACCCCTAATTCGTGCCTAAGTCCCCCTCGGAACTTTCTAGAAATTTTCTCCTCGGTATCCACCTGCTCGGGTGCATACCTTGACAGCTCACATAATTTTGCGTCATATTCTGTGACCGTCATCTTACCCTGTTTTAAATTATAGAACTCAGCCTCCTTCTAAGCCCTATATGTCCTAGGCACGTACTTATCATACAGTGCCTCCTTAAATTCTTCCCAAGTAAAGCGAGCCAGATGCTCAGCTGGTATAACTTTCTGCCTAGCCTCCCACCAGTAGTCAGCTGAATCGGAGAGTTGGAATGCTAGACATAACATACGCTCCTCATCAGTACATCTGAGGAGTTTGAAAATCTTCTCAGTAGATCGTACCCAGAGCTCAGCATCGCTCGGGTTGCCCGATCCGTT
Source organism: Schizonepeta tenuifolia (assembly GCA_029490685.1). Classification (NCBI taxonomy): domain Eukaryota; kingdom Viridiplantae; phylum Streptophyta; class Magnoliopsida; order Lamiales; family Lamiaceae; genus Schizonepeta; species Schizonepeta tenuifolia. Next base: position 20,713,492 of record CM055955.1, on the reverse strand, counting down.
AAACATGGGTGAGTTTCTCTTGAGGAACAAGTCCTCGATATCACGACGGGGTAGGGGTGGAGGTGGTGGAGATGGTGATGGTGGTGGAGGGGTTTCATTATGTTCATGCTCTTCCTCTCTATCATTCTATGCTTGACGTCGACCTGGCCTTCCAGGCCTACCACGTCCTCTACCCCTTCGGTTGTTCACTCTCGGCCGCATTATGAAACTATAGAAACGGGAATTCTTATTAGCATCTTTGCCTTTAATCTTTACTTAAACAAAATTTCCTCCAACTTCACACAAGTTTTTCGGAAGATGAAAAAAAAATCGATGACGGTATCAATATGGTTTCTATGAGTCCCTTTCAACTTCATACGTTAAATAAGTGCAATCGACTACTCATGGTACGAAACAAACATTCACTGGATCACAACCCACTCACGATTTATATATATATATATATATATATATATATATATATATATATATATACATCAAAAAGAGTAATACTTTTGCCTCCGACGAGGACTTATACAAAACTAGACTACAACTAGTCTACACTAGGCTAACTGCCTATCTACGTACAGAATGTGCTAACAAAATGCATTCCTGTACCTACTGGAAATTTTAGAACGGAAATGATTTGTAAAATTTCGTAACCGACTAGAGTACTATGAAAGAAAATTTACTGATCCGACTATATACAAGGCTTTTACTATACTACTACATATCCAAGGCTCTGAACTGCACTCTATAGCCTGAACTCTTCGGAGTCCTTCTCCTAATCCTCCTCACAATCATCCTCCGAATCCTCCTCCATCGGATCCTCATCCTCTGAGCCTGAACCGTCGACTAACTGTAGCATCTCATCCATTGTGAAGTCGTCCCAAGGTACCAAGAGTGGGGGTAAAGGCTCGTCCGAAACTGTCTTCTCTAAGTGTGGGACCCAGTTGTCACCACTGTTCATTACTATCTGTTTCTTTGGAGAAAGTAAGTGTTCTGGAATTGTACTGGGATCGTACTCCTTACCAGATCGGACTCGGGACAGTCCTGCCTCATACACTGCTCTAATTCTGGTCAAGTCTGCACAAATCCCATCCAGTAATCTGTGTGGATTTAGTAACTGTAACAGGGCGGTATGCTCTGCGTCTGTCCCTAAGTACCCTGATCCTGTCTCAAACGGCCCCCATAAACTCATAGAAGGCTCGGGTATACTTGAAGATGGTAACCCTAACATAGTAGCTACCTCCGTGTCAATCTCTATATCTCCTAGTCCTGGAATCAACTCCTCAATAGGTGTAAGAACTAGTGGCATCTCTAGCATTGTGGCCAATTCTGCAAGCGAGATAGTAGGCTCTGTCTCCTGGTCCTGCTCCAGTGAATAATGGAGGTAAGGGGGGGTGCTCTCGAATAGGAACTGCTACCATGGGTCTTCTTTGAAAGAAACGCTCATGTATAGCATAAGCGAATCCCTTGTAATCCCCTGTCGGCTCGGTGTCATTTCCAACTAACGCAAGACTGTACCAAGCTCTATCATGCGCCCAACCACGCCATTCCTCTGGCAAATGTGTGATCAAATCAGCTATGGCCTGTCGGTCCGTAACAGATCGCCGTACTGAATTGAACTTTGCTGAGAAGTTACTGACTATCTGTCCTATATCATGTTTCGGGCCTACCTCAAAATCATAGTACTCATCTACTTTCATGTCTGCCCAGGTACGTTGCGGTGGAGATTGGCTCTCCTGAGCTGAGTCATAACTAGTATCCATCCTACAAGGTTTTTAGGAAATACGGATCAGTAAACACAAAATCCTATTCATAACATTATCTTAACCGACAACTTATCCCAAGCACTTAGCAATTCTAGGTAATTGCTCTCAAGTACTTAAAATTAATAAACAAATTCCGAGACTTTCCCAACGCCTTAACTTATCGCATAGTTATTCATTTTTCTTCCTCGAAAGATATTCGTACCGATTCTCGATTATTAAAACAAGATAGAGTCAACCTTGTTCATGTCACTATAAGTAAGTGACATTCGTATGCAGAAGTCCTTCTCGTTTCACGATCTCCTTTCGAAATCATTTGGAACCAACGGTTCTTAAAAACATCTATGTTCTCCGGAAATCTTAGATCAACCGTCTAAGTTCTCATAGAATCGGGAGAAGCCTTAGAGTACGTCTAAGTTCTCATTTCAAAATACTTTCCAAAATAAACGACATTATAACTCAAATAATGTCACAAACTTTCACATAATTCACATTTGGCATACTTGATTCACAAATCAATCACATACTGTGTTCCATAATACTTTCCATGAAATTAATTTATACTCACAAACCTTACTTTCTTTCCTTGCTCGATTGAGTCGACGAAGCGGGAGGTTGAGTTGTTACTACATTCTTAGACTTAGTGATACGACCCATCTTACTTGAAAGAAAAAGACTCAAGTGTAGAGCATATGCAAATGCTCTACCACACTACTTGAAGGAAGACTTGTATACAGAGCAGAGAACCTGGCTCTGATACCACTCTGTCACAGTCCCAAATCCCGAGGGATGGCAAAGCCGGGGTGCGACTAGGGGTTGGATTAAAGAAACGGGGAAGAAGGGGGATTGAATAGTTAGACAGACAATTATAACAGTTTATTTCTATGAACTTGATACCATTATATTAAAGGAGAGTCGATCTCGAAGGATCGCTCGAAAGTTGTTCTCAAAATATAACTAAGTTAAAGTACGGAACTTAGACTTCAAAATTATACATTAATAGAAATTGTTTGGCAGCGGAACTGTAAACTAGCATACTAGTCTTCTTCTTCAATTATAGCCTACTCAACCACCACCGCCTTCGTCTCTCAACCTGCACATTTAAAAACAAACATGCAGGGCTAAGTACACGAAGTACTTAGTGGGCACGTTGCCGAAAACATAGTATAATAGTATTGATTATCAGGCATCATAAACAGTAACGCTGCGGGGGTTTTTCAATAAAGACCCGAGCTTGCTAAACATTTTATTTCTTTCACAAATCGCAATAGCTTGGCCAAGCATTTTATACATGTTACGTTCAATTTGCCCAACTTCTGTTTCAACGGCGGGGGAGAGTATACTTCTCCCGCGTACGTTCAACTCACCGCGGCATGGCTACCCCTCAACAGAGTACCACACACTCCGGCTACCGTGTACACATAACTCTGGAAAACCCCGTACGGTTAACTCAGAGTCCGATCGATTTAGTTAATCCCAGTTGACTAACTCAGAAAGGCACAAAAGAACTCACATAAAACAAATCATTTAATGCCATGATAATCATTTCAAATCACAGTTATCAAAGCTGTAAACAAAAGATTTTCGAGCATTGCTCATTTTGTTTTTATGTAGAAAGCCCACCTTGAACGTTTACAGACTAAACTCGAGCTTCCGTCTTCCGTCCTGTCTTCTAAATTCGACCTCCTCCTTAAACGCAAATAATAAGACTTCGATAAGTGGTCGAGTCGATTAAAGAAAAAGGATTATTGAAATCGGTTAAAGTCTTTTAGGTCTTTGCACGCTTAACTAGTTACTTTTGATTAATAGGGAACGAGACTTGAACTCATCTCGATTAGGATTAATTCGGATCCTTACTCGACACTTAGTTCATTAAATAATAAGAGTCGAGAACTTATAACGACTTAAAAGTTCAAGAGAAATTAAGTTGAAAAGAGTTCAACTTAAGAAATTAGGTTTTAGAAACTTCCTGCACAAGGCAGTAGTTCTGGAGTTCATACAGAACAGAGTACTGAGAAACAGGGGACGTGCCCTGTACCAAAAGAAAGCTACGGATGTCTAGTTTACTCTCCAATTTACGGATCTCGATTTCGTTAAGCGAGCTAAGAGTTATGACAGTTTCCGTAAAAGGTCGCAGAACTGCCCGAACTAACCCTAGGCTCGATAAAACTCGACGTATAATTTGCTATGTTCGATCAATGCTACGCCACTTTACACTCACGAAATTTTACTCTTAGGACAGTCATCATACTTAATCATTACTCAAGAATACTTTATCCTTTCTCGGTTTAATAATACGACAAATATTCCCTCGTTGTTTCACTAGTCGATTACTAAATCAATTTTATTTCATTTCCAACTTAATCAATCAATTTCTAATTTATAATTCATTTCATATCCTTATCATTATCTAACTCTTATACTCATTATTACTCATTAACTAATTAAATTCAATTAAGAATTAACCTTTTACACTTAATATTAATCAATTAATTCCTTAAATAAAATTCCAATTTTCATGAATAAATATATTTTTTTTCATTTAATTTAATTTAATATTATTTATTATTAATATAATATTATTTAATAATTTATTATTATTATTATTATTTTATTTTTATTTAATTTCGAAATTAATTAATTAATTAATTTAATAATTAATTAATTTATTTTATCATTAATTTTAATCATATTTAAATCTTCATGTTCTTGGTCATGAACACCAAGAACACCTAGAACACACACTAAACTACTATGAACTAATTTCCATCGATTTTCATGTGTATTTAATTTATTTCATTCATTCTTGATTTCATACCTTATAATTAATCATCAATTTCACTAATACCAAGTTATAACACAAATCTAACAACATAACCCAAAATTATAGAATCAAACCCTAACCTTACCTAATTTTCGGTTTTTAGCTAGAAATCAAGGGGTTCGATTTTCTATTCGATTATTAACCATAGAAATCCATTTCTATCCATAAGAAACCAAGTAATTAAACTTAGAACATCATACCCTTTCTCTCTTAAAAATTCGGTCCTAATAAATTAGTTAGGAAGTTTATTTTCATTCGATTCTAAACCGTAGAATCCATTTCTAATCCTTCCAATAGCAAGAAAATCCACTTGAATCATCAATCCTCCAACTTAATAAAATTTTGAAAATTACAAAAATAATAAGAAAAGAATTTTAATTGGATGAAATTAAAGCTAGAAGTATTACCTTGATAATTATGGATCAAGATTTAAGATTGAATGGATGAAGAACAAGCTATGATGATTCCTTGGATGAACTTGATGAACAAATGAAGAACAAAAATAACAAGAGAGGAGGTGGGGAGGGTGGCAGCTAAGAGAAGGAAATGGGAGGAAAAATGTGAGGTTGGAGGGTATATTTATACTACTAAGTATTAGTATTAAGATGGTGAGTCATATGGTGATATTTAGCATAAAGTATGAAATAAATAAATATCCTAGGATGACTAGGGGGGGGGGGGTAGGCGGTTGGGAGGGGGTTTTTAATTCAAAATATCCCGTTTTACGGGTCTAAAACCGCGTAGTTAAAATCGAGAAATAATTTCCTAGACGGGTATATTTCCGGCGGAAACTAATTCGACCACTAGTTCCGGAATATTTTTCTTATTCAGAAAGTGCAATTCAATTTCTAAAAACTTTAAAAAATTTTGGACATGACAGTCCAAATATTCGCCCGGAAAAATAATAAAACTGACTTTTCCTATCTTACTCGTATCGTAAAAATAGTGAATGTAAAGTTCAACGCTTTTTCGATCTGAGTTTTCTAACGAAAAAGTTTTCGTACGCAAAAACCCTAATACAGTAGTCGTTTAACCGACTTCTGGAATTTATTTTTAGAAACGGATTTCACTGTTGATCTTAGAATTGAAATTCATTATTTTAGGCGTGCAAAGCAATATTTAATTATTAAATTTTTATTTTTATGACGGAAGAGAAATCCGGGGTCTTACATCCTACCCCTCTAACAACGAAATCGAGTCAGCTGATGGTATGCCGCAACATTGGAACACAATTGATCCCGACATCAGCTGGGAGGTATTACACAGCTGATTCCGACATCAGCTGGCAAGTAACATTTATGGCTGAAGGTGTTTATGTCTTAAATGAGAATGTTTGAATTAAATTCAAACATTCCTTAGCATGTCAGTTAGACTAAAATAGCCTTCATAGCGCATTTAATGTAAAGTACGGCTCAACATCAATGGCCCTACTTTATAGTGCGACTGGGCTGACATAAACCAATTCACCTTCTCACGCGCGACTATTGGAACTCGGAATTCAACGTTAGTCAAAGCTAGTCAACAGTCGCGTGATCTCAGCCGTTGATGGATTCGCACCATTCAACCATAGCCGTCAATTTCAACCGAGCCACTAACCTATAAAAGGTGGAAAATCAGGAAGTGATCTCTTACCTTCTACATTTGTGTTTATCTGCAGTAACTGTTCATCATCGTCTCTAATTTTGTCTCACTATTTTCTGCAAACTCTTATTTCCTTCTCTCTTATATAAACCTCTCTGCATTATTAAATGGCACAAAAAGGAAAGAAGATGGCATCCTCTGGACCTTCCCTAGTCCCTACATCATATGAAGAATCGTTCGACATGCTGCTCTCCAAGATCCACTTCGAGCAGATTTTATCAGAGGATGATCTGGAGTCGCCGGTGTTGTCTCCCCTCGCCAATACTCTCAGGGAGAACGGCCTCCTGGATGGGCGACGCTCTTCCCGTCCCACCTGCTCAGGCGCCAAGTCGGAGAATTCTACAAAAACCTACAGTCTCCAATCGACAGCAGAGATGGCCTCATTACAGAAGTATCTTGTCGACAACGGGATGTTCCTGCCAGAACCATCCGCCATTTCACCGTCCCCATTCCAGTTTTCGACATTCTACGCCAAATCATTCCACCGAACCTGACCGCCACAGACACCATCGAGAATATAACAGATGCGGAAGCTGATGAATTTCTGGAGAGTGCTCTCATCACTCCAGAAAAATTGAGGAGTAATATGCAGCGCATGAAGTTGAAGCCAGAACATCGACTTCTGTTCGATGTTGTATCCAAGGTCATTTTTGGATACAGCGGTGCGTTTGGAGACATCAGCCGACCGAAGCTCAAGCAATTGATTGCTTTGGAGCACAAACACAAGCATGACATCAACTGGTCCCAGTATTTTGAACACCAGTTGATTCTGGAGAGGCAGAAGATCTCTGAAACCACAACCGAGTCTGGAGAGAAGTTGTTGAGTGTAAAGGGAACTCTCAACTTCGGTTGTAAAATTTCTGCCCTGATCCTTTTTGCAACAAAGGATCAGAACATGGTCTGGGAAGACTGTGAGGAGACCCCGGTGAAGAAGCTGATGTCGTTCCCAACAGCTAAGAAGGCTCAGGATGTGATCAAGAGCGTTTACACTCCCAAGGACAAGAAGGAAGCTGTAAAAGATACAACTGGGGAGCCACCTCCAGCTGCCAGCCGCCCATCAAAATCCACAGCTGGACGCCGACACAGAGCTGAGTCGGAGAATGAGAAGGAGAAAGAACCAGCTAAGAAGAAGCTGAGGGTTCGGATCAAGAAGTCAGTTACCAAACCAGCTGAGGAGGTTCCAGCTGAGGATGTACCACCTGAGGAGATACCAGCTAAGGAGTTGCCAGTTGAGGAGACTCCAGCTGAGAAGACACCAGCTGAGGAAACACCTGCTGAGGAGCCATCTGAGTCGAGTCACTCAGTTGACGCGGCTGCCTTCGAGGTTGTTCCTCATAGAGATGAGATGGAAGGGATGGAAACAGATCTGACCTCGGATGCATCTTCTTCATCTGAGGAAACTGAAGACATTCCAACCTCCCCCACGGCAGGAGCTGATGCTGTACCGCCCCAAGAGATTCTCTCAACCGACACACAGCCAGATATTCCGAGCTCATCGCTCGATGCCAACATTGAGACCACTCTTTCGGCCAATGTTGATGAACCTATTGATACCAACCTCCCCACTGAACCTATTGATACCAACCTCCCCACAGAATCCGAAATTCTGAGCTGCCTGCTCGATGCCAACGTTGAGACCACTTCTTTGGCCAACGTTGAAGAAACCATTGAACCAATGCCATATGAAAATCTCTCTCCCTCTCCTATCGATGACGAAGCTGATCGTCAGGTTGTCGCACAGGAGCATGAAGGCAAGCTGGCCTACTGCTTTCAGAAATTGATTGGGATGTTCTCAGAAGCGCGCGACATGCCGATTTTTTGCCACTCTCGGAACTGAGCTGCTGTATCAGTTCAGCGTAATCTTCAGCAACTGGTATGTCAAGGAAGACACCATCCGCATACACAGTTGAGACCAGCTCAAAGCCGATGAGTCGCGAATCAGGGATTTCTTCAACTACACCAACCTTGAGGTTGCCTACAACAACAAGGTGGCACTGCTGATGCGTCGTATGGACCTCAGCAAGGCAGAGGGCAAAGATACAAGGGAGACGACTGAACAAGTCTGTGTTGCCTTCCTTGGCAACATGCTTGTCAAGTCGACTGAGTTCATCGATGACCTGGACGCAGCCGCCGCAGCAGCCAAGAAGGAAGAAGAGGAGCTTCAACAGTACATGGCCAACCGCCAAGCCATGGTCACTGTTGAACAGCCGACTACATCTGACCAACCCGCTCCAGCTGATCAGCCAGCACCCTCAACTGAAGAAATTTGCGAGCTGATCGCTGAGAGGGTCAACCAGCTAAGGAAGGAGATGCTTGCCAACCTCCAGCACAACAAAGAAGATCAGCTGAGGATGTTGGAAGCACAGGAAGAAAAGCACTAGAAGCTGCAAGAGGAGAATGTTTCACTGAAGATAAAGCTGGAAGAAGTCTCAACATCAACCAGCCAAGACATCAACGCACTGAGGACAACCGTTCATGGGATCAAATCTGATCTGAACGTGTTCAAGTCTATAACTGATTCCAACCTCGCCAAATCCCAACAGACTCAAGATGAAGAATGGGATGCTCGGTTCGACTCACGATGGGCTGAGTTCGTTGCTTTCCAAACCGAAGTCATTGAGACACTTGCTACACTGAAGAAAGCCGAGCAAGAGTGCCTTGACTCTGAACTGGCGAAAAAGGTTGAAGTAGAGTGCGCTGTTGATGAGCTCTTCAACCGACTCCAACAAGCTGAACAACAACTCACCTCTCTGGATGGCTCAGTCGCAAGCCTTGTTGCTGATGCCAAAAAGGGGGAAGATAAGAAGCAGGGGGAAGTTGAGACTGGGGAAGTTGAGATGCAGGGGGGAGATGAGAGCCAGGCTGAGGAAGAGATTCCACCTGAAAAATCTCAGCTGAAGAAGAGCCAGCTGATAAAGAAGACAACTCAGAAGAAGTCCACTCCTAAGCCAACCGACGTAGGCGGAGCTGAAATGGCAAAGGACATGGAGCGAGCAGAGGAGTATGGAGTTTCTTACAACTCCATAGCCGAGATTGCAGCCGAGCTCGACGCTGAACTCGACGTTATCACAACCGAAGAGTGTATTGCTGCTGCTAAGGCTATGGATGTTGCAGAGAAGGACTACATGAATCCCGACTGGATTAAGAAGTTCGCTGCCAGCCAAGCTAAAAGAGTCAACCAGTTCGAGGAGGAGCTTGACAAAGTCACCAAGAACCTGGATAGGAACATTGCCTCCCGCAGCCGACGACGAATAGATAAACACCAAGTGAAGGCTGAGGCAAGGTTGAAACAACAGCGTCTGCCAGGGAAGGTTAAGCTTCAAAGTCAGTTCAGGCATGTGGATAAGTGGATACCAGCCGAGTGAAATGAAGACTGGAAATCATTCAAACAGGAGTTTGTGAATGATTTCTACTACAGAAAAGTCTTCACAACTGACGATCCAAGGAAAGCTTTCAAAGAAGCGCTGACTGAGTTACACTCTAGGGATCCGGGCATGTTCAGCCAGTTCAGGCGAGCAATGATAGATGCGAAACTGGATTTGAACACCGTCCCCGTCCTTCAGAAAGTCACTTACCGTCCTCCACTCCTCCTAGACTCAAGAAATCCCAACCGCCAGAAAATAGCAGCTGAGGCAAGACAAGTTTGTCGAGAGCATGCAGTTGACATCGCGAAGGAGTCAGAGGCGAAGAGAGAAATTTTTGTTAGAATGTACAGCAAATATGGGCTACAGTTTTAGCCAAGTTAAAGTTTTTGAGCAACTGATGTACTTTTGACTTTTGTGCTTATTTTGTAACCATCAGTTGTAATGAAAACTTTCTTCAGTTATTCGATTCAACTTGACATACAATCTCTAGTTATCCAAGCTCTGAATCGCAAAGTTATTTCAATACCATGTTATAACTGTGCTAACCCTTTGATGTTTTAATCTTATAGACTGTCTAGAATTTCAGCTGAGATTTTAGATAGGTCAGTAGGATTTAGATCAGTTTGATTTGTAAGGGTTTTGTAAGGGTTTTGGCATCATCAAAAAGGGGGAAATTGTTGGGAAATTTATTAAACTTTTTGATTGATTCCAAAACCAACTGACTCCAACCGAGTAGATGTTGCCAGATCCTAATGTTAGCTTTTAGGCTCGCTGTTTGAGCAATGTTGAGATTTTATCTTTACAGGACTCCAGCTGAAGACGGCAACAAGGCTTCATTCGGATAGAACATCAATTGTAAGAAAGACAACTGAGAGTTTAAAGGAGGAAGTATGTAACAGAACATCAATTGCAAGAAAGACAACTGAGCGTTCAAGAAGAAAGATGTAAGAGAACATCAGTTGGAAGAAAGTCATCTAAGCGTTCGAGCCAACTGATCAGATTCAGAACATCAGAAAGACAACTGAGCGTTCAAGATTCAGAACATCAGAAAGACAACTGAGCGTTCAAGATACAGAATATCAGTTGAAGGACTCGAACCGATCAGATCGACAACATGAAGTTCAAGGCAGCTGAGGGTCAATTGTTCTGCTCCAGACAGAATGTCAGATGAAGATAGCGATCAGATAGAACATCAGCTGAAGACCAATCAGATGAAGATCAAACGACTCAACCGACTAACCAAAGTTGAGAGTCAAAGGTTGAAATTTGAATTTCAAATAAAGAAGTCACGTGAAGGTTTGACTCTCTGTCATTACCTCATTTGGTCCAACACAAAGCTGTCTCAGATGGAAAGCAGAAGCATACAGTTGCCAAATCTGAAAAGTCTGCAGAGATGAGAGACAAGCCATCACTTTCACAGAACAGAGATGAACGGCTCATCCAACGGCTAGTTGATTCTCTCCACCTATAAATAGAGGCATGCATTCATTCACCAAGATGAACAAGACTGAGAAGACAGAAGAAAGAGCGAGAGCAGATAAACAAGTGAACGTCACCAGTTGAGAGTTCATATCGCAAACGAGCTAAACCGAAATCAATCTCTAAGAACATCACTAGCTAAGAGTTCCTAGAGTGTTAGATTCTGTCTTGGTGTTTTTGATCCAACCTTGAGAACATCACTAGTTGAGAGTTCATACAGTGTTAGATCCTAGCTCACTTTCTTGTTCGAGCTAGTAGTTGGAAAAACTCACCCTTCACACACATCCTTAAAAAGGTTGTTAGGACCCTACTCTTCTCGGAATTGAGTAGATAGGTTGATAAGTACCCGTAAACTTATCTGTAAGGTTGATAAGTACCCGTAAACTTATCTTAACGGTTGCAAAGCCCGCGTAAGCTTTGTGGTTTTTGTCCAGAAGAACTTGGACTGAGTTGTGTGGACTCACAACTCCCCGTGGACGTAGGAGTTCTCTCCGAACCACGTAAATCCCTTGTGTGCTTGTGTTTTCAGTTCAGTTATTTCTTATTGCATATTCAACTGACCAACTAACCAGCATACAAACCTGCATCTTTGCATATCAACTGACTTGGTTATTGACCGACCTTGCATCTGAGCGTGAGTTGTTTTTATACGAGTTAGTTTTTATCCACCACATTCCGCCCAGCACCACTCTTCCAACTGAGTTCTCGTACTTGGTTGTGAATCCAGCTGAGTCGTTTTACTCGGTTGAGATATTTTCAAGAGTTGTTTTAAAATTTCCTATCTGGTGTATTCCCTCCCCCCCCATACACCAGAACTCGTATCGGGACCATCATGTATTGTTCTTGATGTATAAGTTGATGATGATTTTGAATGATATAGAGGCATGAAAAATCAAGAAATAAGAAGTATGAATTTATCCTAAAATCTATGAGAATGCTGATTTCTATGTGTGTATGAAGGAGTGATTGTTTTTTTGATATTCTTGGTTAGATGATGATAAATGATGAGATTTATGATAATAAGAATAAATTGAAGAAACGAAATTATTAGTTATATTTTTTTGGGAAAAACCGATTTATATGTAGTTATGAGGATTTGATGATTTTGTGATGATATTGATGGTATTTGTTTAGATAATGAGTGATTTGATGATTTAAAGAAGATTGTATAAGAAAAATGAGAAGTATGAATTTTTATGCAATTTTATTGAAATATTCGAACCACATAGGTAGATGAAGTTGATGATTTTTGATGTTGCATGCTAGTATTATTTAAATTTATGATTAAATGATGAAGCTGGAATAAAAATAGCTAAGTTTGCTTTTTGAAATATTTGAATCCGAGTTAATACGAGAAAGTTATCGATTAATGAAAATCGAGTTTTCTTAAATTAAAAATGAGAATAAGAAAATAAATTTAATTAATAGTTAAATAGAATTATTTTAAGTCGATTTTGCCAAGTTGGTAAGTTTCCGAGAACGTGCATGTGTTACGAGAAATAGTGACACGTTTTACGAGAAAAATAATGTAGACTTTATTCCGAAATTTTTTTATTAAGAGTTCGGATTTTAAGTTCGATTCCATATTTGAAATCTTAGATTTATTTTAAGGAGAATGAAACTATTTTCATCGAAATCTAATAACTTTTATTTTTTGAAATTATAATCGAGCATAGTCGAGTCAGCATGAGTTAATAACCGAGTCTTGAATGAGTTCCAAGTCAATAATTATGATTAAATGAATTTATTTGATTTTCTAGAACTTTTGAGAATATTTTAATTATAATTGGAAATTTTTTCTTTTTCCATCTATTTATCGAAGTCGATCGTTTACCTATCTGTGAATGTCCGATTTCTGATGTGAAAGTCTGTATGTGAATGAATTGTGATATTAGAACCCGAGAATTAATCTCGTAATTTTCTGAGTTCGTTTGACTCGAGAAATCGAGAAAAATGAGATGTGTGATGTGAATAGTGATTTCTTGATATTGTGCATTATTTAATTATTAAATTTATTGGACGTTGTTGAGTCAAGTTATATTCACGAGTCTGAGAGTCTATTGGTCTAGTACTTAGGTAGAATCAAAAAATCAAGAAAGATCGAGTTAGACAGTCGAGATAAGTTAAGAAACCCGAGTCAAGTAGAAGTCCCTCAGTCGAGCGTTAGAACTCGTTTTTGTTTTAGAAAGTCGACTCGTCCTTATTAGATGTTAATTTTGAAAGAACGAGTGGGACTGAGAAGTAGACGAGAAGAAGACAAAGAAGCTGATGGGGTCGAGATTTGCAACCCTTAAACGTACCGATGTTTAAGAATCATTAACACATAATCGTACCTTGTATCGACGAGATTATGTTTGAGAAAAGCTTCTCCACGTGGATCCCGTCCGTGAATTCTGACCTACAAAGCGTAACGCCGGGTTGTGTGCCGGCGTCGCGTCTCCGACGATCAAGTCAGTTCGTATTCAACACGAAGTTCAAGCTATCTCAACGAGTTCTATCGTGTGTGAGAGATAATGAAGATCATACCTGATATTTGCTGTAGAAATCAGTATATATACCTATAGAAATAAGGGTATTTCAGTTATTTTGGGGAAACTTGGGAAGTTCCCCAACCGTCTTTGATAGGGGAAGCTTGCCTACTTTAAGCGATGTGACAGGTCAGTACAGACGTCTGACACGGGGTATTTTGTGCCTTAAGAAGGCAAATCCGTACAACGTTTTATACCAGCTGTCCATAAAGTGTAATCGGGGAAGGTTGCCACGAGGGAACCTTCCCTGGGAAGCATGATTCCACTATTCCAAGCAGACTTTCCCCACTGTTCCAAATGTTGAGGCAAGGTTGCTATTCAAGTAAGAGGATACTGAAAGTATTAGTGGAAGGTTGCCATCGGGCAACCTTGACGTACCGAAAGTGTCCCATCAACTCCTCTCCCCTCAAGTTTGAAAAGAGAAAACTTGTTCTGATCAAGTGAGGAATTTTCAGTAGTAACATTCCTTCAAGGCAACCTTGCCCATTCAGATAAGTCAAAGCACTTAAGGAGTATCTCTCTTTCCGCCTCTGTGAATTCCACCTTTTCAGAGATGGGATAGCCCACGTCCCATCCGTTACACACGTGTAGCGCTTTTGGAGGATAACAACCCCTACACGGTTATAATTCAAATTATTACCGTTTTTCTTCATTTATTTCAATTTCTTTTTTCGCGCTCCATCTCTCTCTCTCTCTCTCACTCTTATTTCTCCATCATTTCCTCTTCGCCGGAACTCCTTGCCGTCGTCCCAGCTTTTCCGTTTATCCTTTCTGGTACTTCGCTGCTACTTTCCTCGTAGGTTTTATTTCTTCTCATCTAGTACTTTTAGTTGCAATGTTATTCTTGCCTGGGTTTGGAGGAGGGTTTGATCTAAACCCTTCCGAATCATCCACCCGCCAGAGTGACTCTGCCGGGGAGGAGGCTTCTTCCCCTTCTTCTCCCATACTTGTACCATCTGCTTCCCCTAAAAAAGAAGGGTCGGGGTCTGCTTCCATTTCTCTACCCGTAGAACCCGATTCTTCTTCGAGTAGGGATAATTGGAATTCAGTAACTAGATCTGCATCCTTAGTTAAACAGGCCGAAGTTCAAGCCTTAATCACTGATTTGAGAATAGAGGGATTTCAACTTAGGGTTTCTGGCCCTAGCAAGCGGTCGAACTACACCACTCCCCCTACATTGCCCTTTTGGGAAAAACATTTCGAGGCTGGGCTTAGGCTTCCCATATGCCCATATCTTGTTTTCATTTGTGATCTTTTCAGAGTTTGCCCTAGTCAAATTATCCCAAACTCCATTAGGACTGCTCTGTCATTCTACATAGTTCTGAAAGCCAATGAAGGCAACCCTACCCCCGAACTTTTCCATGCCTGCTATCAGATGAAATACCAAAGGGGAATGGTTATGTTCAGCTCTCGAACCAATAGTCCCGCTCACTTTCTAGGTAAGAGTACCAGGAATGATAAAACTTGGCAACCCTACTATATCTTTGTCACTCACGTGAATAGTTCTTGGCCTTTCACCGTGCAACATTGGCGGTATTCTTTTGAGAAACCTTCTCAGGTAGAGGCGCATCCCATTCCTTCTTCGGATGAGGAGCTTATGAGGGAATTGAGTACTCGTCTCAATTCCAACAATGATTTCAATATTCGAGACCTTCTCATGGATTCTTCCGCTTTGGCCTACTTTGGTTTGGCTCCTCCTCCTCACCAACCTTCCACTCTGGAGATGAGTAGGTGTTCGCTCCAGTGTTTGGTTGAGTTCAAACACTTGGTACATCTTGCAAAATGTAACCACTTTCTGTCTTTGTGATTTTTGCAGTTATTGAATGGTTGAAAGCTGCTCAAGGCGCTGAGGAGGATGATGATGTTATTGTGGTGGGATCCACGCCCAGCTCTGTTCCCTTTCCCCTGTTTCCAAAACTTGAAGCTAATATTCCTGAAGGCATAGTTTCCAGGGAGGAATCTTCCCGAAGGGCATCCTCCAAGGGTAAGTCTACTCCTGCTTCTCCTGCACATCTTTATTCGGAAGGAACGCGCCCTAGGACTCGCAGTCGAGCTATGACTGATCTGCCCCCTCCTCTGCCACCTAAGAAAGGGAAGGGAGAGAAGGCATCCGGCGGTAAGGCTCCCGCCATGTCTGTCCAGCAATTCTCCAATGAGCTTGAGGTTCATCTACCTGTGCCACTGGTGTCGATGGAAGGTTCCCACTGCCTTGCTCTATTCCGCAGCATGACCAACTCTCTCTAAAGGCATCAAGTTTCCAAATTCTCCACGGAGGCTATCCACAGCGCTACGGGATGTGCCTTGATTCAGGTATGGGTACTTTCCCTTCATAACCACAAGATTCTATCAATTTTACAGCGAAATGATTTATTTGATCTATTATCAGGCTGGTGCTTTCTTGGCTGAGGCTGAGGAGAGGAGAAAGGAAGGTTCATCTGCTTCTTCAAAAGCAAAGAATGAGGAGATTGCCAAAGGTCTCCTTCAAGTCTCCAAGCTAGAGGCTAAGTGCAAGCAGATGGAAGGCAACCTTGCCGATGCTTAAGTAAAGGTGGATTCCCTCAGCAAACTTCTTGCTAAGACTGAGGATGAGAAGGCTTCCCTGGAGAAGAATCAAGCGGAGAGCTTGGTCAGAGCTCGCCAGGAGGGTTACAAGAGTGGCATCCAAGCTTGCCAGTAGGGGATTTTCCACACAGCCGTGGGTCAAGCCTTTCTGAAGGAACTAGTTGAAGGGTTGGTAGAGGCATACAAAGAAAGTGGCCAGTACTTGCATGATCTGAGTTGCACCATTTGCCACTTTGTCCGCCAGGGAGCAACCAACCTTGCTGCTCAGATGAGGGAACTCTTCCTACTCAGGGGAAGTGAATACCAAAGCCCTCATGGACAATCTTGAGCTTCCTCCCCATCTGAAGCTGCTGAGCAACCTTCCTCCGAGGCCTGAATATCAGCTTTCAGTTGTGCAAACTTGCGCAAGGAAACTTGCCCTTAGCCATATCCTTGATCCTTCCTTGACTGCTATGGACAATCCTTTCTATGATCTTTCTGCAGGTGTCTCCAGATCTAATCTGATAGAGCTGTCGTCCATCGAGGATACCTCCGTGCCCAATATTGCCACTCCTCCTGCTGAGAATACTACCTCAGAGGTAGGGTTCCTCTCTCTTCAGAAGGAACCAACAGGGGAGGAAGATGAAGCTGAGGAAGAGGACAATGATGCCACTAACTCAGCTGAGGAAAGAGACAAGGCTGCCACCAATTCGGCCTCAGAGGAGAAGCTTGATGGTGAAGAATCCGAGAATCCCTCTGCGTAGGGTAAATTCTTGTAATCTACAATACAATGGTGTCTGCTACAATGGCTTTTTAGCCGCTTTTTATTTCTGTTTTTGCTACAATGGCCTCCTAGCCGCCACTTTATCTTTGCTTTCACTGTATTTTGCTCAAACAATCCATGGCCAGTGAGCCTCTATGCCCATCGTGTTTTTTTATCATCATACTTGGCATTTTTCTTGCAATTTTTCTTATAATTAGCTTTTATCTTTGTATTCCGTATGCGATTCTTGCATGCTTCTAATATGTTTATATATGTGTTCTCCTTCCCCTCCCCCCTTTTTCTAAAGAAGTAGGAGTTTGTCAAACGAATAGTTGTTTAGAATAGGTATTCCTGATCACCAATATGTTCAAGTAAAATTGCACGTTTACAATCTTGTTCAATCCGTAGCATAAGGACATAACTGCCATCCAAATACCAAATTTGCCAGGGGCGCATGTAGCCACTGTCGGGTCGAGGTTGCTTGCCGACAACCTTGCTCACCCTAATTTTCCAGAGGCACATGTAGCCACTGTCGGGTCAAGGTTGCCTGCCGACAACCTTGCTCACCCTAATTTTCCAGAGGTGCATGTAGCCACTGTCGGGTCAAGATTGCCTGCTGACAACCTTGCTCACCCTAATTTTCCAGAGGCGTATGTAGCCACTGCCGGGTCAAGGTTGCCTGCCGACAACCTTGCTCACCCTAATTTTCCAGAGGTGCATGTAGCCACTATCGGGTCAAGGTTGCCTGCCGACAACCTTGCTCACCCTAATTTTCCAGAGGCACATGTAGCCACTGTCGGGTCAAGGTTGCCTGCCGACAACCTTGCTCACCCTAGGAACACTCCGATTCCGCGTCCAAAAATCCGATCTTGTATGTACAAGCAGGAAAGCAACATCTGCACATTGGGCAGGAATGAGTCGTCTGTGATAAGTGATCAAAAAATAGGAGTTATCTTTCCCTATACATAGTACTTCTTCAACTTGCTAATGTTCCATGGGTGGGACAAAACTTCCCCTTTGGCATCCATTAGCTTGTAGGCTCCTCCAGCCAGAACTTCTGGAACCTTGTAAGGTCCTTCCCAATTGGGCTCGAACTTTCTAGTTGGCTTCAAGGCATCAACCCTTCTCAAAACGAGGTCTCTCTTGCTAAATCGACGAACTCGTACCTTCTTGTTATATGAACTATGTATCTGCTCTTTGTTCCATTCTGTTTTCAGACGAGCTTGCTCTTTTTCTTCTTCCACCAGATCCAACTCTTTCCTCTGGAGTTCTTGGTTCCAATTTTCATCATAGAACCGAATTCGATGACTTTCCGAAATCACTTCCGCAGGTATCACTGCTGAAGATCCATAAACCAAATTGAAAGGAGTTTCATTGGTGGCTCTTCGAGGACTAGTGCGATAAGCCCACAATACTGAATCAAGTTATTTTGCCCACAAGCCACGCTTATCATCCAACCTTGCCTTGATGCCATTGACAATCGTTATGTTGGTAACTTCCACTTGGCCATTCGTCTCAGGATGCGCCACTGCTGCAAATCTTTGCTCAATCTTTAACTTTGAGCACCATTCCATGGTTCATTGGCTAATGAACTAGGCACCGTTGTCTGATACCAAGACTCGAGGCACTCCATAGCAATAACATATATTTTTCCACAAGAATTTTATGATCGTTGCATCATCCACTTTGTTAACGGGTTCGGCTTCCATCCATTTGGAGAAGTAGTCCACAGCTACTATGGATGGTTCATACCTCGTTGTGCAGTGGACAACTTTCCCACCAGATCAATTCCCCACTTATCAAAGGGACACGAAGCATACATAACTCTCAATTCTTCAGCTGGAAGGTGAATCAAAGGTCCATGTATCTGACACTGGGAACACTTCTTAACGAAGTCTTTAACATCCTTGCTGATGTTAGGCCAATAAAATCCAGCTCGCAATACTTTTCGGGCAATGTCCCTTGCTCCAGTGTGTCCTCCTCCATTCCCGGAGTGTATCTCTTGCAAAATATTTGCACCTTCCGCCTCCGAGATGCATTTCAGATAGGGATAAGTAGTGGCACGCTTATGCAAGTGATCTCCAATCATACAGAAGTGAGCATAGGAAGCCCGTTTGGATGCTTGGGAGCCTTCCATACGTCTTCCTGTTATCAAGAAATGTATGATAGGAATTCTCCAGTCTCTGATCTCATCAATAGCTCCTATGTCCAAGGTAGCAACTCTCTCTTCCTCCTCGAGGTATGTAACTGGACCAACAGTTCCCTTTTCGATGGAACTGGCCAACCTTGCCAACTTGTCTGCCCGAGTATTTTCTTCCCGGGGAATCTGCTCCATCTTGAACTCTGTGAACTTTGCCTTCAATTGTATCACTTTGGCTACATAATTGGCCATTTTTTCCTCCTTAGCCAAATAAGTTCCTTCCGTTTGGGATACAAATAATTGGGAATCGGAAAATATCAAGACTTTCTCAGCTCCCAATCCCTCCATGATTTGCATAGCTCGTACTAACGCTTCATATTCGGCTTCGTTGTTTGAAGCATTAAATCCCAGCTTGATTGAAAATTGTACTTCTTCTAAGGTAGGAGGAATGATCAATATTCCTACACCACATACTTCCTTAGTAACAGAGTCATCCACATAAGCTTTCCACTCAACCAATTCTGCACTTCGGGTAGTTTCCTGAATGAAGTCTACTAGGGCTTGAGCTTTTATCGTAGGTCTTGGCTCAAATTTAATATCATACTCTCCTAGCTCCACGACCCATTTTACCATCCTTCCCGATAAATCTGGTCGACTCAAAATATTTTTAAAGGGGAATGTTGTCCTCACAATGACCTTATGTGCAATAAAGTAAGGACGCAACTTTCGAGCAAAGGTCATGATCGCCAAGGCTGCTTTCTCCACCTCCGAGTAGTTTGCTTCAGGGCCTTGAATCATTTTACTGGTGTAGTAGATGCGTTTTTGCTCACTACCTTCTTCTCTTATCAACACCGAACTCAGTGACTCCTTTCCCACTAAGAAGTATAGGTAGAGAGTTTCTCCCATCTCAGGCTTTGTGAGTAAGGGCAACCTAGTCAAATGTTCTTTCAAAGCATCGAACGCTGCTTGCCGCTCTTCCATCCATTCAAATTTGCTACCTTTCAGATAAATCGACTTAGCACAGTAATCTTGCCATTAAGTTTCTGAATTTCATTCAAGTTGCGGGGAGCTTGCATTTCTTGCACCGCGGCAACCTTCGCAGGATTGACTTCAATACCTCTGGGCGTGACAACATAGCCCAGGAACTTTCCCGACTGCACTCCAAAAGCACACTTGGCAGGATTTAATCGAATGTCATTGCTTCTGATTACTCCAAAGACTTCTTCCAGATCCATCGCGTGATCAACGACTTTGAAACTCTTGACCAGCATGTCATCAACATATACCTCCATAATTCTTCCAATTTGTTCTCGGAACACCAAATCCACCATTCTTTGGTAGGTTGCCCCAGCATTCTTCAAACCGAAGGGCATTTTCTTGAAACCAAACGTTCCTCCTCCGACAATGAAGCAAGCTTTCTGAATATCTCTTTGATTCATCAAGATTTGATGGTATCCCTGGTATGCATCCATCATTGATAATAATTCACATCCGGAAGTGGAATCTACCAATTGATCAATTCTGGGTAGAGGATAGTTATCCTTCGGGCATGCTTTGTTCAAATCCCGGAAGTCTATACACATACGCCACTTGCCCACCCCTTTGGGTACCATGACTGCGTTGGCAATCCATTCAGGGTACTGTACCCTCACAATGTGTACAGCTTTGAGCAATTTTTCCACTTCAATCATGATACTATTGTCCTTTTCTGGATCATATCTTCTTAGCTTTTGCTTGACGGGGCGAATAGCTGGGTCCATATTCAAGTGCTGCATGGCAATTTTGGGATCAATGCCTTTTAAATCATCTGTGCTGAAAGCAAACAGGTCAGCATTCCTCTATAGGCAAGCTATCACAGCTTCGGCATCCGCATGCACCATCTGCGTTCCAATTCGGGTGGTAAAACCTTGCTTGTTAGGGTAGAGCTCCACTGTCATAAGCTCCTCTCCTGGGACATTTGCATCTCTGGGTGCATTTCCTTCATTTCCATTTGTTTCATTTTCTTTCCAGAAGAATCTCCCAATCCATCATTGGGTCGCTTGGCAGCTTTACCCGATACCTTAACTTCTTTGACATAGCATGCTCGGGAAGCATCCTGTTCTCCCGCTAATTCTCCCACTTTGTCTTTCACTGGAAACTTCAACTTCATATGGAAGGTGGACACCACTACTTCAAACTCGTTGAGGGCAGGTCTACCCAAAATCACATTGCAGGATGATGCGTTATCCACTATCAGGAACTTTATCATGCGTACTTTCCTCAATGGGAATTCTCCCATGGTCATAAGCAACAACACCAGTCCTCTAGGATGAATAGCCTCTCCTGCAAATCCATATAAAGGGGTTTCTATGGACTACAGCTCCACATTCAACTTCATGTTTTCGAAGCAATGGGAAAATATTACATTTGCCGAACTTCCCGTATCTACAAGCACTCGAGAGACATCATACCCTCCAATCTCTGTGGTGACTACCAAGGCATCGTCATGTAGGCGTAAAACAACAATTTCATCTTCAAGGCTGAACTGTATCAGGGGATAGTTTCTCACATGCCCTACTTCATGTGCTCGTTCCCTTGCAATCATATCGGGAACTCTGGAAAAAGCCTTTCTCGCATTATTAGAATCTCCTCCTGAAGGTCCACCCACTATCATATGGATACGTCCCTTTTTCTGGGGAGGTGCTTCTCTCTTCAGGGACCTAGGGTGTTCATACTCCCTTTTCGGTGATCGAGGGCGCTGATATTCTTTATTATCATCTCCCTTCCTTTTGTGACCACGTTCCTTCTTTACGAATTCCACTAGTTTCCTCCAAATTTACAAATTTGTTAGCTCTTGTCAAGAGATCTTCGAATGAAATGCATGCTTTTTTAGCCAGAGATCTGAAGAAATCTCCATCACATAAGCTTTGCGTCAAGGCATGCATCTTTACTTCCGAAATGGCAGTGGGTACTTCCAACGCAGCAGAGTTAAATCTCCGAATATACTCTCGAAGGCTTTCCTGGGAACCTTGCCTCAGCGACATCAAATAAACAGAAGTACAACATTGCCTCTTGACACTTGCAAATTGATGTCGGAAAAGGTTGCTGAAGTCAGTAAAAGTCCGTATGCATGCTGGATTTAACTGACTAAACCACCTTTGTGCAGATTTAGTGAGAGTTGTGAGGAACACACTACACTTGACTCCATTGGTATACTGACGAAGGGTGGAACTATTCTTGAAGCTCATAAGATGTTCCATCGGATCTATTGTTCCATCATACTGCTCCCGTATTCCTCTAAAGTTTGCAGGCAGGGTTTCCTATAGTATAGCATCACTGAAGGGGGAGCTTATCTCGTCAAAATCACCGAGTTCAGGCTTTATGAAACGCCTCTTTATTTCTTTCATTTCCTTCCTCAAAGCAGCCACCTATGTGCCTGTGGTAGATGCTGACTCAGAATGAGGATGATAAGATGCCGATTGGTCCTCCTCATCAAATCGTGCTGCTGAAGTAGCTTCCATCCATTCTCTCTTGTTCATACGCCCCTTCTCAGGAATATAAGGCACTTGCGATCGCAAGTCATATCGGGAAGGTTGTCTTTCATGGGAGGGGAACCTTCTCTCATCGGAATGTTCCCTTTGCTCTTGACTAGGGTTTTCCGGAATTGTCTCTAGACGCTCTCTCTGGCCTTGTCTATTCTCACGTAGCAATCTGATTAGGATCCAAACTAAACATGTGATCCGAGTTTGAAGACGAGGCAACCATGCCCGGATAGACAGCCTGACCAGCCTGGCTCTGGGGTAATACCGACAACCCTAACTCCTCTCTGAGAGTCAAAGGTCTCTGGAAGCTTCCTTGCCTGACCCCAGTTGCAGAGGGAGGGCCTCCCAGGGTCATCTGACTATGCGGTGTAACAAATTCCTCGAAGTTCTGCCCCAGATTCCGGGGGAGAGTTGTCATTATCTTTAACATTTGAGGAATAACTTCAGTTCATCATTTTGCCTTTTCATTGCTTAAACAGATAATATGCATCCGAATAATATCCAATAATATCCATGCAGATACATATCCAAATGCATCCATCGAAATCGTGTATCTTCAGCAAATAATCATGTTTCGCCATGCTTTATAACCATATTTTCTTGGCTACAAGTAATCATAAGAACATATATCACTTACAACAGATATTCTTAATTATATACTTCCTCTCCACAAATTATCATGTTTTTTATCAGAAAATTATCATGCTTCATCGTATTTCGATACACACGCATATGCGAAATATATCCATATTCAAGTTCATTCACGGGTTTATCCATATGAAGTTCATCATATATGCAGATATGGTTTTAAGAAAACGAGTTCATGCATATATCAATCTTGATATTCAAGAAGTTCTTCGAAAGAAAACTGTAAAGCGGATCTCACGCCTTAGTTTTGACTTCCCACAGACGGCGCCAGTTGATGGGGTCGAGATTTGCAACCCTTAAACATACCGATGTTTAAGAATCATTAACACATAATCATACCTTGTATCGAAGAGATTATGTTTGAGAAGAGCTTCTCCACGTGGATCCGGTCCGTGATTTCCGACCTACAAAGCGTAACGCCGGGTTTTGTGCTGGCGTTGCGTCTCCGACGATCAAGTCAGTTCGTATTCAACACGAAGTTCAAGCTATCTCAACGAGTTCTATCGTGTGTGAGAGATAATGAAGATCATACCTGATATTTGCTGTAGAAATCAGTATATATACCTGTAGAAATAAGGGTATTTCAGTAATTTTGGGGAAACTTGGGAAGTTTCCCAACCGCCTTTGATAGGGGAAGCTTGCCTATTTTAAGCGATGTGACAGGTCGGTACCGACGTCTGACACGGGATATTTTGTGCCTTGAGAAGGTAAATCCGTACAATGCTTTATACCAGCTGTCCATAAAGTGTAATCGGAGAAGGTTGCCATGAGGGAACCTTTCCTGGGAAGCATGATTCCACTATTCCAAGCAGACTTCCCCCACTGTTCCAAATGTTGAGGTAATGTTGCCATTCAAGTAAGAGGATACTGAAAGTATTAGTGGAAGGTTGCCATCGGGCAACCTTGACATACCGAAGGTGTCCTATCAGAAGCTACCTCAACCCGAACGCTTTTGCAGCCAGGTGAGCTTTTTAACCGAAATAAAGTGATGTATATGGTTATTATTATCATATTATGTGAGTTTTTAAATTAATTGACTTGTCGTTTTATCTGAGTTTTGGTATGTTTAATCATCTAGTTGAGTTGTTAATATCCTGTGAGAGACAGGATCACATGTGTGGTTATTTTGGTTAAAATGACTGTGAGCCTTGCTTCGGTTAGGCTAGTCACAGTGTTTCAGAAGGAGGCCTACTTCTCGACACACGAGATTATGTGGTGGATTGATTTATACCTGTTATTCAAATTATATATGTTGACTGCGTAGTCATTTCAAGAAAAGAAAATGATTTTTGCATGTACAAGTACAACGTTTTAAACTATACTAACACTTGTGTGATGCAGTGGCAAGGCAAGTTCAATTATATAGCTTTATCGTGCAAAGTTTTAAATTATTTTGGCATGTATTCACTAAGTACGAAGTACTCAGTCCTGCATGTATTTCTAAATGTGCAGGTTAGCATGGATGACGGTGGCGGAAGGTGCTTAGCGGTGTGTTGTTTGTTTAAAGTCGAGTCTCCTTTTGGATTAAGCTTGCAGCATATCTTCATATATGTAGTTGTGGGACTTGAGTTTATTATTCCGCTACATAAAGAACTTTATTCTGTTTAATTTCTTAAACTATTACTCTGATGTTGTGTCGATACAATGAGCTAGATGCTCGAAACTATTTCCAATTTCCGCATTATTCTACTTGACTTGGATTGAGATATTTTAATTACTTCGACACTTGAATTATATATCAATGCTCGTTTATTTGAGTTAAGATTTGAAAGCATGTTATTATTTGTTATCACTTTCAATCTACATTCCCTTGTTTCTGAGCATGATTCCTTGTTGAGTTATGTTTTATTTTGAGGTTTCACTCTTACTGTCCAATGGATTCTAGTCGTCTTTATACCCCAGAATTTAGGCTGTGACATCATCATCCCTACTTCTCTATGAAATCACGAGATATATATATATATATTCCATCTACATCCCCAAACAAATTTCCTGTTTCGATTAAGTTTATTTTGGAATACTAACTTAATTAATAAGCGTTAAATTTAACGAACATACAAGATAGTGAAATTGAAGAATAAATAAATGGGAAAAAAAACTAAGAAGTATATATTGATTGTGGAATATGGAATGGAGCATGCACCAAAAAAGGGGTAGAGTTTCGTATTTGTATAGTGACAAAACAGGCAATGTGATTAATGTAGAAACCAACTTTTGAAGGCTGGTTCGTGTGCCCACGATCCATTCCGGATGTCTAACAAGTACATACAAAATCTTTCCTAAGCATGCTCCTAAAGAAGTAAGAAACGAGAGATACCTACGAACTGAGAGATTAAAAACTCCAAAGTTGATCTTCCGTTTGTTTCCCACGGCAAAGTTTGGCGTTGGGTGGCAACGAGCTTCGAACTCTCTTCACTCTGGGACAGCCGCCTGTCTCCCTCAAACTCTCTCAAATTTTCTGCTCACTTAGTTCTTTTCGTGAATTACTAGTGTGCAAAATAATGAGCAATCTTTATTATTTATACTTGGTATATAAAATACCTAATAACAAGCCCATTATCAATTAAACTAAATTAAGCCCAAAGGCATATTACTTAAGTAGGGGCGGCTAGCCCAATAGAAGCTAGGCCTTGATTGGGCCAAATGGGGATCTACTAGCTCGAATAAAGTATCGGCCTCCCAGTGCTCGATTTCCATATTCAGCCCAAGAATATAAATCTAGACACAAGTATTAATTTATTCCACTAGAAAATTAATACTGAATTACCACTAAATTCGTTTGGTGAGTCGTGGCTAGTATTTGACTTAATTAATCTCCATGTTTAAGATATTCAATATCCATTAATTAATTAATTCCTATGATGGTCAATTAATTAATTAATCAGTCATTTAATAATAAACGACATCTCGAGTGCTACCACTTAAACTTATTATCGTATTAGAACTAATTCTACTTGCAGGGTTTAATACGATAAACTTATTAAGTT
Organism: Schizonepeta tenuifolia; assembly: GCA_029490685.1. Taxonomy (NCBI): domain Eukaryota; kingdom Viridiplantae; phylum Streptophyta; class Magnoliopsida; order Lamiales; family Lamiaceae; genus Schizonepeta; species Schizonepeta tenuifolia. The sequence goes on along the minus strand of CM055955.1, from coordinate 20,687,304 downwards.
CCTCAAGAGGATATTATCAACCTGTTTTTAGCCAAACAACAATCGTTATCACCCAAGATATCGAGTATATTGAGCTTTGGACAGAGCTCTCACCCTTGATAAATCAAAGCAATAGACAATCAATCATTCACACCGATGAATTCAATTAAGGTTAAGATCATTTAAGTCTCCGAGATCTTGATTCTTAATCAGTCTAAATATAAGAATACATCCTACTGTGATCCGTTCAATACATAAATGTACTAGCATAAATAAATAGTCAAGACAAACTATTTTTCATTTATGCTACAGTCTAAATAGACAACTCGTCCGAAATTGTCTCAAATCTGAACACGACTTCTATCTCAATTTTACCGATTATAAGATCTTTAGTGATAAACCACACACCATATAATCTAGGTATGAGATAATTGGACTATAATATGATCATGCAATAACAATATTTCAGATACAAGTTTAAAAGTGGATACAAGGTATCAATGTGTATAAGCATAAAAGGCTTGCTTTCAGTATACAACCAATCAATTCTCCCACTTATACTAAAGCAAACTTTTAGTATACAATGCGAGTTCAAATAGATAATACTAATAATATCTATCTATCTATTACACTTTCTCCCACTTATACTAAAGTTTAATTTAGTATTGGGAGGTTGTATAACCTAACTCCTTCAACGTGCTTGTTGAACATCAAGGCTGGTAGACTCTTTATAAATGGATCGGCCAGATTATCAACTCCCGTAATATGTACTACTGCCACTTCTCCATGCTTCACGAGCTGCCAAATATAGTGATATGTACTGTCAATGTGCTTTGCAGCTTGATGACACCTTGATTCCTTACAGTTTGAAACTGCAGCGTCATTATCTGATGAACCCATATTTGTGTCCATTTTTTTTGTATTTTTCTTGTTCTTTTTAGTCTTTATCGGGTCAAAGTATGTCTGGGAGGACACAAAGTCGAGAGATGGTGTGCAGGGAAGAACAGGTGGTAACTTGGGCAAATCTGGTGAAAATCTGTTGTTGAGATGTTGAGATGGCGATACGATGCAAATGGGCATAGGGCTGGAAGCTTGTAGCTGGGCAACAACATTCTACATACTCTATAAGTCAGGAAGTACCTCCCCATATCCTTGAAGCCAACAGACAGAGTACCTGGAGAAGTCGGGATCTTGGTCAGCATGGGAAGCAATACAGGATGCAGACGTTGAAGTCGAGAAGTGAGTCAGGTCAGCTGCAGATTTCTTTTTCACCAAGGAAGAGGATAAGGATCGAAGATTTCTTTCCTTATCCTAGCTGAACCTAATCAATGAAGATATCTACCATGGATGGAAAGAGAATCGCAGCCGAACGGATAAGGGAGAAGGCGGATATGCATGGGAAGAATCCTTCACCAACAAGGAAACTAGCCTAACCCTAAATCCCATCGCCTATACATATATGGCCGACTTCATTTTGTAAAAGGGGGAGATTCACGTTTTATTAGCTTAGTTCTGCATTCTATTTGAGAGAGTGAGAGGAAAGAACAAGTCCTACGGTCGAATTTGCTTTTATATTTCGTTTTCAGTTTTACTGCATTAGTTTTCAGTTGTTGACTTAAAGTCAAGACCTTAGTTGCTGACTATGCTTTTGAGCAGCAACCCGTTTCCAGTTCAATTTCAGTTATGATTTCTTTTATATGTTTTGTGATTTTGTTTAATATTATGTCTAGCTAAATTGATTATTTGGGTTGGATGTAGACGGTGTGATCTTAATTACTCGTTCTAAACTCGTGAGGTCGAATTGTGTGAGTTCGTTATTTGATTTTGTTCCCGAAACACTTAGGAATAATTCTAGACTTAATTGATATTGACATATGTTTGATCACCATCTAGATATTGAGATTAAGTCATTAACAGGATTTGGGATCAAACTCGAGAGTGTCTCTCGTGCCCAAGAAGGTAAAGAGTGTTGGAGAGCAGTCGGTATTGACCTACCTCTTGGCTGTCTTGGGTCTATTTATTCTTAATGCCTTTTGGGCAGCATCGTTACTGAAGTGTCTTCGTGACTTTGTTGATCAAAAGAGGAGATCTTGCCTTCTGGTCAAGATCTGTAAAATTGATTAGACATAGGTTAATTGTGTTAGCATCGTGACTTCGTGACCTTAGGGTGTTAACTAATCTTTGCCTTAAATCAAGTGAAAGAATTAGTTAATTGAATATCCTTGCACCGATGAACGAGTGAAGAGTAATTAGGATCATTGATTCGGAACCCTAACCCAAACTTCTTTGTTATTTGATATTTTACTTGTTGAGTTACAGGATATTGAGATACATCTAGACCAAAATATCTTCTGTTGAGAACTACCTGAAGAGCAGATCTATGCCAAGTCCCTTAGGTTCGACTCCACTTGCCATTAACTACTACCTTGTTGGGCAAGAGGTGTTTTATAAATTCATTTGTGCAAAGAGTGTGACGACAGCGCTTCGACATTATCACAATAAATTGTGATGCACCTCGGTAAACCAGGAATCACATCAAATTCTGCTAAGAAGTTCTTGAGCCACACAACCTCTTTGGCCGATTCACAAGCAGCCACATACTCGGCTTCCATTATGGATAGTGAAATGCATTTCTGCTTTACACTTCTCTACACAATGGCTCCACCTCCAAATATAAACACATAGCCCGATGTAGAATTCTATTTGTCCTTATCAGTTTGATAATCAGAGTCTACATAACCTACCAGAGTCAGATCACCAGACTGGTAAACTAGCGCATACTCCCTAGTCCGTTTAAGATACTTGAGTATGTGCTTTACAGTAGCCTAATGAGCTTGTCCGGGATTTGCTTGATATCAAGCCGCTAAACCAATGGCGTAGTAGATATCAAGCCGCTACACCAATGGCGTAGCAGATATCGAGCCTGGTACAATGCATGGCATACATGAGACTACCTATAGCCGAAGCATAAGGAACCTTCTTCATGTTCGCTATCTCCTTTGGTGTCTAAGGACACATCGCCTTAGATAGGGGGACACCATGTCTGAAAGGTAAAATACCTTTCTTGGCATCCTGCATGCTTTAGCGCGACAACACATTATCAATATAGGTTGTTTGAGACCAGCTCAACATTCTCTTAGATCGATCTCGGCTGACCTTTATCCCTAGAATGTATGCTGCCTCTCCCAAATCCTTTATTTGAAATTGTTGGGATAACCACTTCTTAATGCCCGATAATACATTCACATTATCGCTAATGAGAAGTATATCGTTGACATAGAGTATTAGGAATACCAAACTCCCATTGATACAAACTCGGTACACACAACTATCATTGACACATTGATCAAAGCCTCGAGCCTTGACAACGTTATCAAAACACTTGTTCCATGACCGAGAAGCTTGCTTAAGTCTATAAATGGATTTCTTAAGCTTCCATACCAAATGCTCTTCTCCTTCTTTTATGAATCCCTCAGGTTGCAGCATATAGATGTCACGATCTTCCTCAAGATACCCATTCAAGAATGTGGTTTTGACATCCATCTGCCATACCTCTAGATTCATATGAGCAGCCATGGCAAAGAGAGCTTGAATAGACTTAAGCATGGCTACTGGCGAAAAAGTTTTACCGTAATCAATCCCTTTCTTTTAGGCGTAACCCTTCGCCACTAGTCTAGCTTTGAATGTCGTAACCTTCCTGTCTGGTCCTCTATTTCTCTTATATACCCACTTGCAGCCAATGGCTTCACAACCCTCTGGAAGCTCACATTTCTCGTATACATCCATGGTGGTAACGGATTCAAATTCCAAACCCATACACTCATACCATTCAAGAGCATTAGGATCTTCAAGTATCTCAGAATAAGTCCAGGGGTCATCTTCGATAAGCCCGTCATCCACCAAATCCGAAGATTCATTGGCTAACGCATATCGACTGGGTAACTTGCCTTTTGTTACCCTACCACTGCGACGAGGTACTATAGAAGATTCAATATTGATAGCCGATGCAGGATTGGATGATACCAGAGGTACTTTATCTTGCATAATCAGCTGAATTTGTTAACTTGTTGTCCTCTCACCTCTAACTTCCTCAAGTATAATCTCATTTCTTGGTTTGTGGTCACTACTACAAATATGTTCATTAACTACAGTTCATAGACTACGGTTTTTAGTAAAAACCGTAGTACTTTTACTTAGACTACGGGTTTTATTCAAAACCGTAGTCTATGAGCGCAATTTTTTTGTAGGGACTACGGATGAGTACATAACCGTAGACATTGCTTATCAACGACTACAGTAAGTCAAAACCGTAGTATATAACCGTAGATATTGTTTATCAACAACTACGATTCGTCAAATCCGTAGTATATGAGCGTGGAGAACGGTAGCCAAAGACTACAAGCTATGTAAATCCGTAGTCTTTGCTAGTAAATATTATTTTTAATTTTTTTCTCAAAAATATATTGCCACTAATTTGAAAAAAAAAATTCCTCAACTGCTTGAAGGAGGGTCGAACCTGGGTGAATAATTGAGTGGATAAGCCCTTTTACCAACTGCACTACAGTGTCTATACAGATCAATTTTATGAGTATATTTATTTAACATAAAACAGTCAATGATCCATTTACAAAATATTTCCCAGAAATTATTCTTTCGTCCCGCTCTTCATTTTCTTCTTCGCGCTCTCCGCTCTTTCATTTTCTTCTTCGCGCTCTCTCGCTCTTCTCAAATTTCCTCCAATTTTTGGCCTCCCTGAGCATCAATTTTCGACTTGTAACACTATTCATCCTAAATTCATTCGAAATCCTAGTTCCAATCTCATAAAGGGGTGAAATCAGCATATTAATCACATTCCCCTATCGCTGGGAAATGTGAATGCTCACCTTCCAAGTAGCCGGCAGCCACCTCCTCAACTACGCTCTCCAGTTCGCGCCGCTGCTGCCCCCTCTCTATCATTGCCCTAAACAAGGTAAAACCCTAGTTTTGAAATCAAGAGGTTAGCATACTTAATTTAACGTCATTTTAACCTCATTTCTTATGTAATTGTGATTTGACTTGGGATTATTGCTCATATTCTGTATTCATTCGATCTCTGTTGCTGGAGTTGTTGTGAGAAGGCATATTTGGGTTGAAAGCAGAATAATTTATATTTTTCTTCCAACAAATCGTTATTAGCCAACCGAATCTGCTAAAATATTCTCTTCGATCGAAAGGATTAAGGTTTAGGCCTAAAATCGATTTAGGGCTCGCCATTTTGATGTGGTATCATTACGCTTGCAGTCAGATGTCTCTATTTAATAATCTGCATTTCTGTATTTTTCTATCTCCAGTTCAATTGCGTTCATCTCTTGGAATCCACTACGAAGTGAGGCTCGACAATCATGTTTCATTGCGGGCTTTAGTTTAAATACTCCATCACTGAATTCGAAATGTAAAAGCTTCATCTTATTAAATTGAACTCAATTAATCTAGCATAATTTTGTTAATCATTGTCTTGTTGTAAGACAAGTTTAGTATATCTGCTATTGCTGATTTCTATTGCCTGAATATTGCTGAAAGTTCAATTCCCTAACTTCCCTTCCCTTGTGCATGTTGTTATATTGATATATGTATGCATGTTTTGTAGTGTTTATTCTCTACTCTAGACTAACTATTTTGGGGCTAAGAACCAAATGTCTTTTGATTTAAATCATGGCAATCATTCGTCTGGTTTATGAATAAGGGTGCAAGATACAGTCTTGAGTATCTCATCACTTTTGCAAATACTTATGCTCGTCCCACCTTGATTTGCCTCTATCTTCATTTTTTTATCTTTCAATTAATGATGTGTGTCTTTACAAGCATTGTGAAACTATTGTAGTTTTGATAAGAGAAGATGCAGTTTCTGGTGTATGAGAATGTGATATAGAGTACAGACATATCTTGTTTTTTTTTTTCATATTCTGGAGTTTAGAGCTGCACCCTACCTTTTGCACTATGGATTTTTTTTTCTTTTCCATTCATTTTTGCTTAGTTAGTATACCATATAACTGATCACACTCCATTGAAGGATCACCTATTTTCGTTAAAATGATGTATTTCATATATAAGATATGTCATGGTATATTATATGTGCTCTTGCACTCTTCTCTGCTATTCAGCTTTACGTATAGTTTCTATTTCACCACTAATGTTACAACTAATCACTGTTTTTTAATTTTCATGATGTGGCCTTTTCTATTATCTTGGCTTCGAATAAGAGACTTAGTGGTATTTTATCTGATACAGTAACAAATTTTAACCTCATGGAATTATGTCTTTATGGTTTATGTTGCAAAATATTTCAAATCTATAAGTGTGAGGTTTCCAATATTATCATGAGCAATCTCAAATGCACGTGTGTTATCCATGGTGGACTTTGTGCTTTGTTGATACATGCCTGACCCAGTGACCATGTCTCGAATCTTACCATTTATTACTAGTAGAAGAAAGAAATTTGTTTTTGTCTTTTTGAGCTCCATTTGTATTTCACGATTTATATTACGAATTCAAGATAATAAATCTTTTTTGGTGAGATATTTGTGCATTTGGTTCTGTAGTTTGCTATGTACAAGTCTCAGCAGTGAAGTTTTATGGCTCAGAAGTTTAAGATCATCTGCTTTTGTTGCCTTCATCTTCGCTAGATAATCCACTTTCATTTTCTTGTATGATCTATCGTTAAATAGATTTGTTGATTAATTATCAGATTTTTCACTCACCTTTACCACCCACTTCATGTAGTAGTTCTAACTTGGGCAAGTTTAGTATTCAAATTCTAGTATTTATGTTGGAGATTGCAACAGGGGATATTATTAGAACTCGAACAGAAATAAGAGAAGAACAAATGCAATTTGCTGTGTTTAAGAATAAAATTTGCAGAACATTTAATTCCCAAATCGGCAAAGCCGCCAAAGCCTCCAGGCTTAACAATAACTACCCACCCCTTATAATAACTACCTGCTAAACTATTTATACTTTCCCAACAGAAACTAAAATAACCGACCTCCACCCCCCAACAGGCGCCTTATAACCGCCTTTTATTCTATTTACAAGATCTGCACTATATACAATATTTACACTATTTACACAGCCCACAAATGTGGACTCAATCCCGATCCTCACGCTTCTTCTTCCTTTGATACACGATCAAAGGTTTTTCCTTTCTCTCCTCTCCTTGCTCCATAACAACTCCATCCCCCTTTGAATCGACCTTGTCCTCAAGGTCGAAGTCGGGAAATTGCCCCATGAAATCCTTCAGGTCAATCCAAGTAGCCTCGTCTTCATTTTCGCCTTTCCACTTCACTAACAACTGCTCCACTTCCTTTGTTCCCACCGGAACTGAACGCCACGCCAAGATCTGCTTCGGCTCGAGATTCGGCAGGACCGGAAACTCAATAGATTCAGGAAGTTCAGCCGCGACTTCATAATCTCCCACTACTTTCTTTAATTGCGAGATGTGAAACACGGGATGAACCTTGCTACCTTCGGGAAGGCGCAGCCTGTACGCTCTACTCCCAATCCGAGCTAGAACCTCGAAGGGGCCATAGAATTTAGCCGATAGCTTATGCTCCTTCCCCTCTCGTAGCGACGCACGCCTGAAAGGACGAACTTTCAGAAATACCTTATCTCCCACCTCGAACTCTACGTCCCGCCAGTGTTTGTTGGCTTGAACAGTCATCTGTTGCTGCGCCTGCAATAAATTCCCACGTAGTCGCTGCAATATTTCATCTCGACTAGAAAAGAGTTTCTGCTACAGCCGGAACATTACACTCCCCGGGTAAGAAACGACGAAGGGTCAGGGCCGGGCGACCATATACCGCTTCGAAGGGAGTCATTCGAGCTGCCGTTTGATACGAGGTGTTGTACCAAAATTCTGCCCACGATAACCATCTCACCTAATGCTTTGGCTGCTCGCTCGCGAAACAACGGAGATACGTTTCTAGCACCCGATTAGTCACCTCCATTTGTCCATCCGTTTCCGGATGATAAGCTGTACTAAATTTGAGTCGAGTCTCGGATTGCTTGAACAACTCCTTCCAAAAAACACTTACAAACATCGAGTCACGATCGCTAACAATAGAGGTGGGAACACCATGTAATCGAACTACTTCTTTCATAAAAACTTCCGCCACCGAGCGAGCGGTTATCGGAGGCTTTAATGATAAAAAATGAGCGTACTTAGAAAGCCTATCAATCACAACCAATATTACCGAAAATCCTTTCGACTTGGGCAAACACGTTATAAAATCTATGGAGATTTCCTCCCAAATCCGTTGCGGAATGGGCAATGGCTGTAGCAGCCCGGCCGGAGACATCGCCTCATATTTCATCTTTTGACAAATCAAGCACTTAGCCCGGCCGGAGACATCGCCTCATATTCCTTAACTATACGAAACATACCTTTCCAGTAGACGTTGGCCGCGAGTCGTCGGTATGTTCGTAGTACCCCGGCGTGACCCCCCAACGGGGTATCATGAAACTCATGCAGGAGCTTGGAAACCCATCGTGAAGCTGCCGGTATTGCGAGGCGATTGTGAAGAAATAACTTCGTTCCAACAAGTCGAAACCCCGGCTTGCTGTCCAGCCGACGCTGAATTGCTTCGATGATGCCGTTGAGGTATTCGTCACCCCGTTGCTCGACCTCAATCCCCTCAAATCCCAGCCATTCCGCCTTGCTCAAGGCCGACAGCTCGACTTCGCCGTCCCTCCACGAGAGAGCGTCCGCCGCAGCATTAGAGATTCCAGATTTATATTCTATATCAAAATCATATCCCAATAATTTAGCGATCCAAACCTGTTGTGCAGGGGTAACGATCATCTGGTGTAGCAAGTGCTTCAAGCTCCGATGATCGGTTCTCACAACAAATTTTCTTCCCAACAGATAGGGTCGCCAATGTTGAACGGCTAACGCGAGACCCATCATTTCTCTTTCATAAGCCGATTTCGTCAAAGTGCGATCCGCCAATGATTTGCTTCAAGCAATCGGTCGACGCTCTTGCATTAAAACTGCTCCTATTCCTGTTCCGAATGCATCACATTCGACCACAAAGGACCGATCAAATTGCGGCAGCGAAAGCACCGGTGCTTCCGTAAGGGCTTTCTTCAAGCGGCGGAAAGCCTCTTCAGCCTCGATTGTCCATCCAAATTTCTTTGGAGCGTCTTTCTTCAATAATCCCGTTAACGGTCTCGCTATCAGGCCATATTCGCGAACAAAACGGCGGTAGTAACCAGTCAACCCCAAGAATCCACGAACCTCACGTATACTCGAAGGTCTCGGCCATTCTATCACTGCTTTAATCTTGTCCGGATCCATTGCTACTCCCTCCTTCGAGATTACGTGGCCTAAGTATTCAACTTGCCGTCGACCAAAAGTACACTTCTTTCGATTAGCCAAAAACTGATTGTCTTGTAAAATTCGAAGTACTGTACCCAAATGAACTCGATGCTGCTCCCAAGAACGGCTATATACAAGTATATCGTCGAAGAAGACCAATACAAACTTCCGCAAATAGGGCCGAAATATGTCATTCATAGTGGATTGAAACGTCGCCGGTGCATTTGTAAGGCCGAAAGGCATGACCAAGAATTCATAGTGGCCACTGTGAGTTCGGAAAGCGGTTTTGGAAACATCCGCGGCTGCCACTCGGATTTGATGATATCCCGATCGGAGATCAATCTTGGAGAAGACTACCGCCCCAGCCAACTCGTCGAGCATCTCTTGTATCACCGGAATAGAGTATTTATCCGGTATCGTCACCTTATTCAATTCTCGATAATCAACACAAAACCGCCAACTTCCGTCTTTCTTTTTCACCAGTAAAACTGGACTTGAGAAGGCGCTAGAGCTCGGCCGTATAATACCGGCCAACAACATATCCTTGACTAGCCTCTCAATCTCGTCCTTCTGGTGATGCCCATATCGATATGGCCGCACGGAGACCGGACGAGTGCCTTCCTCTAAAACGATGCGATGGTCCGTTTCTCGCTCCGGTGGTAAGGATTTCGGCTCTCCAAACACTTCTTGGAATTGTTGCAACACCTCTTGTATTCCTTCTTGCTCGTGCAGATCAACTTCTTCTTCTACTTCGGGTATTATTGCCCAAACTTGTGCATCCCGGGAGTTGATTAGTGATTTCAGACCGATGGGTCCCCGACATAACTGAGGGTCGCCCCGCAGCTCAATACAACGTCCCTCTCTTTCGAATTTCATCAGCATCTTGTCGTAGTGGTGCTTAACCTCTCCCAAGGTCGAAAGCCATGTCATTCCCAAGATCATATCTACACCACCCAATGGAAACACGTAGAAATCCAATACAAATGGACATTCAGCCACAGTCACCTCAACTTTCCGGCATTCACCCTCCGTTTCTTGGCGCACCCCGTTTCCCAAAAGGACGCCGAACCGCTCCCTTTTATCGGGCTGTAGTTGCAATCGGCTTACGAGAGTCCTTGAGATGAAATTGTGGCTTGCTCCACTATCAATGAGAACGATGATAGAATGCTCGCCTAGTTTTGCATGCAGCAGCATAGTCCGGGCTGTATCGATGCCTGCCATCGAATACAGTGGCAACTCAACGTCTCCTTCGCCAGTTTCTTCGAGCTCTTCTCCCGTATCCTCAAGTCCCGTTGGCTGATAATAATCATGTTGCTGTAGTTCCACCTTTTCTCCTTCCTCGGCTATCATAACTCGTAACTGTTTAAGGGGGCACTCATGTCCCGGAGAATACGGCTTCCGGCATCGGAAACATAAACCCTTTGCCTTTAATTCAGCCAACTCTGCATGGCAGATTTTTCACCGGGCCGAGAACCGCTGCTTACGAAACTTTTACTCGGCCCTCCTACCGATCCGTACCAAGAGACCGTTCCATTCCGATTCCAACCGCCTCCTCTCGACAACGAATTACTATAGCCCGAATTGGTTCGGCCGCCTCCTTGGATGGTCAGATTATCTTCCACATCGCGGGCCAATTCCATTGCCGATTCTAATTCGGATGGCCTGAATAATCGCAGAAATCCTCGAATTGGGTCCTTGAGACCTTTCATGAAATATCCGAGATAATGGGCATCCGTTAAGCCCGGCACTTGACTTGCTAATTGAACAAATAAGTTAACATATTCATCCACTCCCTTGGTTTGCTTGATATCAGCCAGTCTTTCGAATGCATCGCCTTGGAAACGGGTATCGAAACGGAAGACCAAGGCTTCCGAAAATTCTTTCCATGTGAGGGACGGTTTCCAAGAACGCAGCCAAGTCATCCAGTATAAGGCTGGTCCTTCCATTGCCACTACTGCTGCAGCGACGCGTGCTTCCGGCGCGGTTCCGGCGATTTCGAACTGTTGGTTGGCGCGGGCCTACCAACCGATAGGGTCTGCTCCATCGAACGACGGCAGTTGCAGCGTTCCCCTACTTTTCCCATGATCGGGGGTTTCTCCTTCGTCGCTGCCCTCGTCCGTCTCGTTCCCATCTTCGACGTTGGACTCCTTATCTCCAGTCCGATTCTTTTTCTTTTTCTTAATAATCTGCGCCAATTCGGTGAGTGTGGTGGTGATTGTATCCAAGTTTTCCTTCATCGCTCGTTGATCATCTCGCATTTCCCGCTGATCTTTCTCCAACGCTTCCAAACGTTCCGCTTGCGATCTCGTCATCTTCACGTGAGGACGGGATCCGGTAGGTCGGACCAATTATTAGAACTCGAACAGAAATAAGAGAAGAACAAATGCCATTTGCTGTGTTTAAGAATAAAATTTGCAGAACATTTAATTCCCAAATCGGCAAAGCCGCCCAAGCCTCCAGGCTTAACAATAACTACCCACCCCTCATAATAACTACCTGCTAAACTATTTATACTTTCCCAACAGAAACTAAAATAACCAACCTCCACCCCCCAACAGGCGCCTTATAACCGCCTTTTATTATATTTACAAGATCTGCACTATATACAATATTTACACTATTTACACAGCCCACAAATGTGGACTCAATCCTGATCCTCACGCTTCTTCTTCCTTTGATACACGATCAAAGGTTTTTCCTTTCTCTCCTATCCTTGCTCCATAACAGATATTGACTCAAGTTCAATGTTTTCACTTTGAAAAACCAACTATTTCTTCAATAATTACTTTTATGTTTTGATTACTTATACAACGCTTGTAGTTGAATCTGATCAATGTATAATGAAAGTAAGGTAGAAGAAAATTACAAATTTTACATGTTACTTTAGTTTCCTAGTTTACATTGAAATGTTTTATTCATTTAGAAATAAATTGTCTGAAGAATCAGTTAATTGGCTTTGCTCTTGTTTTAATTCGTTTATTAAGTAGAGAAGTGATGTGATTTGTAATTATGATGTTAATGAGAATACAATGGGGGACAAGATGGTGGCCTTATTGATCTTCTAATATTTATGTCTAAGAGTTGCTTATTACAGGGCTGGTCTAGGACATGTGAAGATAGAGCGTCTAAAGAAGTTCGAGTACTGCTTACCTCGTGAGTGAAAATTCATCCCTTTTTAAAAGATTTTTATTGCTTAACTGATTATTGTCCTTCTAATTCCTGCAATTTATGGGTCTTGAGTATTATTATATGATCGATTTTCACAATAATACTAGTTTTTTTTTCTAAATTGATGGATTTTCAAGCCAATTTGTTTCTCACTAAAGAATCTTAAAAAGCCCTTGCCAGAGTCATCAGAGCGTAATCTTATAATCATGGTTATAGTTAGATATAAAGGAATTGAACCTCTTTATTTGTTATTACTTTTCTTTCATATATTCTAAATGATTATCTATTGAATTGTAATAACATTAAAGAATTGCAGTTGTAACCGGGACAAGGTTGTTGTAACCGGGACATGGTTATAGTTAGATATAAAGGTTTTTTTTTCTAAATTGATGATTATCTATTGAATTGTAATAACATTATAGTTAGTGCAATGCATTATCGTTTATTATTACTTACCTGGAAATCTCCAATTATTAATATACATTTTAGAAAACTGGGACAAGGTTGTTGTAACCGCCATTGCAGTTGGTTAGTTGTTTTCAAAACTCCTGTCATATTTTAATTGAAAAAATTATGGCTTTGTTTAACCATTTGCTGACAATTGATTGCGGTAGGTCGAAGGTTCAGTTAAGGTTTCCAAACTGTTGAATCATGTTAAGCAAGGTAATTTATATTTTCTTGAAGATTCAAGTAAAATTTTAGTGTTTGGTTTTTGATAGTAGTGCACTTGATTTATAATTGTTATTGTTCTTGATAGATTAATTGAGTGTTGTGTTCTTGACAATGTGTTCAAGATTGATAGTGTCATGTTTATCATGCTAGTTTGATATTTACTTTCGACAATAGTAATTAAGATTGAGTACGTTCTATTGGAATATATTGTAGGTGTGTTGTTTTGTTGGTGAAGATTTTGGAGGATCATTCAAGCTTTGGCCAATGGTTGGCATTGCATGATGGTGAAGGACTATAATAGATGTGATGTTTTAGTTTATTTCGAATTAAAATAGGACCGGAAGTAACATAAAGTTTTAGTATTTTGTCGATTGAATTGTTATGTATTTACGATTTGGATTGATATCCTATGATTATGAATATTTTGATGCTATTTGTATTGGAGTTTTAATTTAATTACTAGAATGAATCATCAGTTATAAATATTAATTATATTACAGGTTTTTAACTACAATTTTAAAGTGGAGAATTTGTACCAAAGACTACGGTTAAAAATTGTACTGTTTAAAACTTAAAACTACAGCAGGGACTACGGGTATTAGAGAAGAAAACCATAGTTGTTGACACCCATTCAATACAGTTGGTAACAATAAAGACTACGGGTATTACCTGTAGTCTTTGGTGTTAAACACTACGGTTTCAAAACCGTAGTCGTTGACCATGAGCATAGACTACAACACCTGACTCTACAGTTTTAAAATCACATAGACTACGGTTAAAAACCGTAGAGTATGAGCATTTTTGTTGTAGTGGGTTATTTACATAGTCCTTTTTCAAGAATCTTGCATTAGTGCTAATAACGACTTCTGATCCTTAGGACAGTAAAAGGAACCACCTTTCGTTCCCCTAGGATATCCTACAAACAGCTTTAGTTCCGTTCTAGAACTCATCTTATCGACATCCTTGTTCAGCACATGTGCTAGACTGCCCCAAATCTGGATGTGCGAAAGACTAGGCTTGCGCTCGGACCACAGCTCGGACGGGGTCTTTTTCACCGACTTAGAAGGAACTAAGTTTAAAATGTAACCAATTGTTTCCAAGGCATATCCCCAGAACGAAATAGGTAAAGAAGCATAACTCATCATAGATTGAACCATCTCCAAAAGTGTTCGATTTCTTCTCCCTACAACACCATTCTGTTGGGGCGTACCCGGTGTAGTCAACTGAGATGTAATCCCAAATACTGACAAATAATCTCTAAACTCGTTGTTGAGGTATTCGCCACCGCGGTCAAATCACAATGACTTGATACTCTTACCATGACGCGTCTCTACCTCCGCCTTGATTGTTTGAAACTTGTCAAAGCATTCAGACTTGTAGCGGAACAAGTAAATGTATCCATACCTCGAGTAATCGTCAATGAAAGTGACAAAATACTCGTACTCTCCATGAGCTTGAGTGGACATAGGTCCGTACAAGTCAGAGCGAACCAGTTCTAACACTTTTTTGGCTCTATACCCCTTGGCCTTGAAAGGCCTAGTCATCATTGTCACAGCCCCAAATCCCGAGGGACGGCAGAAGCCGGGGTGCGACTAGGATTGGATTAAAGAAGCGGGGAAGAAAAGGGGATGAATGAATAAACATAACTTTAAAGAAAGAAATTCTATGAACGAGACTTCATTAGCAAAAGACAGAGTTGATCTCGAAGGATCACTCGAACAAGATCTCAAAAGATTCTAAGTTATAAGTACAGAACTGAAATCCAAAAGTGATATTCATAATTACATGAGTGAGTCTACAGTCTTCCCTATCGACAACTCTTAACTCAACCGTCACCGCTCCCGTCGCTTCAACCTGCACATTTAGAAAACATATGCAGGGCTAAGTACAAAAGTACTTAGTGGGCACGTTGCCGAAAACATAATCATAAGTATAGATAAAACAGGCATTTCATATCTGTAGCGCACTCGGGTTTTTCTTTTTAAGAGCCCATGCCTACTAAACATTTTTGTTCTCATTTTCATAAAGGTTAGCTCTGCAGAGCATTTTTCATGGATGTTACATTCAAATCTTGACCAGTCATAATTCACCGTGGCTGGCTACCCCTCAACAGGATACCACATACACCACAGGCTACAAAGTGCACTAACTTTGGATAGCTAGTCTCAAAGTCCGATCGTTTAGTTAACACCTCATGGTTAACTCATAATTCTGGAAAGCACGATGGCTAACTCAGAAAGGTACAAGAGAACTCACATAAAATACAAAACAGTTTATGCCTGATTATCCCTTTGAAACCACAGTAATCAAAGCTCATAAAGAATCACTTTCGATTTGTGGAAAAACCCACATTTTATTTGTTATATAATAGAAAGTCCCACCTTATAGATTACAGAACTATTAAACGTGCTTCCGTTCTTCAATCTTCCGTCCTTTCCTTATGCTGACTTCCTCCTTCATCGTACATAAAATATATCCTCGACAAGTCGTTGAGACGACAAAAGAAAACAGAAATCGAAATCGAAAACGATTTAGTCTATTAAGCTTTTTAGGCATTTGCACGCTAAACTCGATTCTTTTAGTTAAACGGGAACGAGACTCGAGCACATCTCGTTTAAACCTCATTTGGTTCCTTACTCGATGCTTATGTCGGCAAAACTGAAGTCGATTGCTTACAACAACTTAAGAGATCAAAAGGAACTAAGTTGAAAAGAATTCAACTTAAGAAACTAGGTTTTCAAAAATAATCTGCACAGATCAGTAAGTTTGTACAGAACAGGAGATTACGAAACAGGGGACGAATCTTATACTAAAAGAAAGGTACGGGTGTCTAGTTTACTCTCCAATTTACGGATCTCAATTCCGACAAACGAGCTAAAAGATATGACAGTTTCCGTGAAATATCGCAAAACTGCCCGAGGCTAACCTTAATGCCCGTTAACTCGACGTATGACTTCCTAGGTTCGTTTTACGTCATCCTACTGAAATTCTTATGAAGTTACTGACTCAAGGCAGTCAACACGTATCCTCATACATGATGAGCTCCTTTTCATTTCTCGATCACAAACACGACGATTACTTCATCGTCTTTCAAACTACACAATTACTATACCAAAACAAATCCTAACTTCTCGTTCACAACTATAATTCATCATTCCATAACTCAAATGCAAAAGCCATCAACTACAAACTTTTTTTCTTATTCATAACAATCACTATTATCTAATTACTTTTCTTACTCGTCTTTTCTATCGTTACTTAGGATCGTTGTTTCGTTTCTTACCAAAATTCCAACGTCATTAGAATTCGTTCTAACTTTCCGATTATGATCATTAACTATCGAGATTTACTTATATTCACATCGTAGACCTATATCATTATTTAATCTCGACTTATCGTCGTTTGTTCGTCTCTTAACGAAAATTCTACGTTCTCCGTTTTCGTTCAAATTTTACGACAACGATTATCATCTAACGAGCATTACTAACATGCAAATATATTATCAAAACGTTATCGAGCTTCAACTTATCGACACATCTTCATCTCTTACATTTTTCGCTTTATTTTTAGAAAAATTTCAATTAAATATATAATCATCCTTAAACATCGTATATCTCATTTCCATTAAACAATCGAGCATATCATAACATTTACTATCCTAAATCATGCCTTCTTCGTCTCTTAGGTTTCAAATTTTATTTTTAGAAAAATCTAAAACAATTCATATAGTCAATTAACATCATGAAGAACACTAATCTATCGATCAAACGACAAAGAAATCGAGCTACGATCAAAGCCCCAATTTTTCCCCAAAAATCGGTAAACCCTAGAACAAAGGGGTTCTTAATTTCTTTCTCTAATTCATCCATAGAACTCGATTCTAAACATCGTAGAACATGATTCGATCAAAGGACAACATGCTATCTCACTCTCTTCATTTTCGAAAAAAATAAAAATGATGGAGCAAGGATTTGTTTGGTTCAAATGGAAGATGAAGTTCTTACCTTTCGTATTATGGACTCGGATATGGATTTGGTAGGTAGGTGGAAGAGTTACGAACTTGTGAAGAGCTTGGAATGGAGCTTCAATGGTGGAAGATGAGAGAAAAATGAGAGAGAGATATGGAGGAGGGGTGGCGGTATTGAGGAGGAATGAGGGAGGGATGATGACTAACTATAGTGAGTCATAAAGTTTAAGAAATATCCTACAAAGTATAGTGACTCGTTAGGAATGCGTTTGGCAAGGAATTGTTTGACGATAATATCTCGTTTTCGACTCTTAAACGTCGATTTAAAAATCGAGAAATACTTTTCTAGATAGTTACGGATTTGACAAAATCTAACTAGTCCGTTAGATTGGAAATAATTTACGTACTCGGAAAACCTAATTCGTTTTTCAAAAACTGAGAAAAAGTCGGGACATCACAGTCCAAAATTCATCCAGAAAATCATAAAAACTAACTTTCTCCGGTGAACTCGTATCGAAGAAAAAGTGAATGTAAATTCTGACGGATTTTGATTCTGAGTTTTCGGACGAAAAACTTACCGGACGCGAAAACCCTAATACAATAGTCTTTGTCCGATTTCTGGAAATTATTTTCGGAAACGGATTTCACCGTAAATCTTAGAATTGAAATTCATGATCTTAGGCATGCAAAGCCATAATTATTATTAACTTTTATTTTTAAAGACAGTAGAAATTATCGGGGTATTACAATCATCTTGCCTTCTATGCAGGATTCGCAGACTGAGATTGGTTCAACTTGGAATGACTCGAAGGTTCCATCAGAAATCAGTCTTTGGATCCTACGCAGATTGATGTGACCCAATATTAGATGCCAAAGAAGAGTTTGGTTCTCAAGAGAAGAATCATTTCTCTTCTTTTGGTTTGAAGTTAAAGCATTAACAGACGAAGAATAATCATACATGCATGTAATAGAATAGAGAGAATCAGTTGTACTATAAAACAAAACCTTTCCGTCTTTCATGAATGTAACACGATCATCCAATAGAACAGAATACCCGTGTTTCTATAACTGGCGGGTAGAAATTAAGTTTTTACAAAAAATAGGAACATATAGATCGAGTCTTTTTGCGTGTTTGGTCTTAGGTAGTTTAGATCGGGTCTTTTTGCATGTTTTGTCTAGTTTCTATGTCTGGGAGGACATATTTTGGGCAGGAGGATGTCTGCTGCCTTGCAGGTGGAAATTGGGCAATACAGCAAAAATAAGCAGCATTTCTAGAAGCAGGTCAGGGAGAGCCATATTGGTCAAGACAGATAGGAAGAGTGTTTTGGTCAACAAGCGAGTTTCTCTCCTAGGTTTAGAAGGATAAGGAAAAGATAATCTAACTTAAATATCTTTCCTTATCCGACTAAATTTAGGATCCGCAAGGGATCTCTTGGAGATAGACGTAACTTACCTTGTTGAGGGTCGAGCTTATCAAGTGTTACTTGCATCCCAAGGTAGCTCGTGGATTCCTTCCATGTTAAGGACTAGGGGGCCCAAACCCTATGCACTCGCCTATATATATATATCGAAGCCCTGCTGCTGCAAGGATACGCCGTCTTTATGCTTATTGTCCCTATAATTTCATCGAGAGTTTGTGAGGAGAAAAACAAATCCTACGGGCATACTTTTATTCGTACTTTGTTATTTGGCACTTTTGGCCGTGTTTAGTTTCTGCACGTACTTCGTAAGTTTTAATATAGTGTTTATGATTTTCTTCAATTTGACTATTTGTTACTTTATGATTATGTCTAGCTAAACTCTTATACTTGGTCTGGGCAAGACAGTTAAGTGTTAACCTACGCTTGAGAGGTCTAAATTGTGCTAGATGATTGCATGCATGTGTTCCCATAATATTAATGAACTTGTTCAAATATAAGATAATACGAATAAGAGGTTAATAGGCCGTTAATCACTTTAGACATATTAGATCACCAATCAATTAAGAAGTAGGAGTGTTTTCCACAT
The DNA here is from genome assembly GCA_029490685.1 of Schizonepeta tenuifolia. Classification (NCBI taxonomy): domain Eukaryota; kingdom Viridiplantae; phylum Streptophyta; class Magnoliopsida; order Lamiales; family Lamiaceae; genus Schizonepeta; species Schizonepeta tenuifolia. The sequence goes on along the minus strand of CM055955.1, from coordinate 20,668,159 downwards.
CTTCTTAGTTAAGATCAATTAGCATTAGAAGAAGGTGTCTACCCTATTGGGCTAGACGTGATGATTCCTTATTGGGCCTTTCTAGAGATAAATACTTCTTGGGCAAGAAACTGAACGATGACTCCGACAGAGATATTGCTCAAGGTAGGGAGCCGGCGGTGCGTCGTCAACTAAGTAAGGATAGGTAAGGCAAGGGTTTGTTGAGAGCGTGACGAGTAAAAAGGGATCTCGGCATTCAAGTCCCATAACTAACGATGCATGCATGTTATGAATATATTTGCACCAATGACCAAGCTAGGGTTTCCACTTAACAATGTTTAGGTCCAGACCAAGTCTCTTTTATTATTGATCATGTTCCCTATTTACTTTCAGTGTTTTATTGAGTTCTCAAATTGCGCAAGAGAGCCCTAGTGACCAAGATAGCAAAACCAACTATTCTGAACAGGTGGAGGAGGTTTCAAGAGATAGTGACATTCAACTCCTTGTGGATCGACCCTATACTTACTTGCTAATTATATAGCTGTGAGGATAGGCTACAAATTCATTTTGAGAGTGCGAACGACAGCCTCGTCAAAATTGGCACCGTTGCCGGGGAGCTGATTTTGTAACTGTCTCTTGAGGAAGAGACCCTGTGCATGTTTGGCTCCGACCCTGTTTGGATCAACGGTGAATTGAAGTACCATCCTGAACCGGAGAAGTACCTCAAGGAACAGAAGAAACTAAAGAGGGAAGCTGAGAAACAAACACGAGCGGAGGAACTGGCGAGTGATGAGGAGAGGTCACCACCAAATTCAGATAGCGAGCAATCTGAAGAAGAGGAGATGGTGCGACAACAACCTGATCCTGAGAAGACTCTGAAGGAAATCATGTTTCCAACGGATGTCAATCTGAACCCAGCAGGCATCACTTTGCCCGCTATCCCTAACAGTTGGGAGTTGAAGCATTCTTTGATACAGATCTTGCCCAAGTTCAGTGACTTGCCCGGAGAGGATCCACAGCGCCACTTACAGGACTTTGAGATGGCAATACGTACCGTGCACACTGCTGCTGCGGAAAACACACTGAGGGAATACATTCAACTCCTGACGTTCTCATTCTCACTTCAAGATGGGGCAAGTGAGTGGCTTTACCAATTACCCCAAGACAGTGTAACGTCTTGGCAACAAATGCAGCAGAAGTTTCTTGAGCAATACTACCCCTTTGCCCACATCCAAAACGCTAGAGCTGCAATTCAGAACATAAAGATGGGCAATGGAGAATCTATTTATGACTATCATTCAAGATATAAGAAGCTAATTTCAAGGTGCCCTCAGCATGGTTTGGGTGACAAGGATTTGATTAATGCTTTCATGAATGGGCTGAGGCAATCTGAGCAGGACTGGATCGATGCAGCCTGTGGAGGCAACATGATCAACAAACCATCAGTGAAATCTTTAAATTGTTTGCTGAGATGGCAGACAGAAAGAGAAACCAAGATGAGACCATCATGCTCATTTCGCATGAACCAACCAGCAGTGATCCTAAATTCGATATCCTGGTATCTATGATGAAGGAGATGATGAACCAGAATAAGAACAATGCTATTGAGAACCTTGGACAGATTCTCAGGAAGAGGATTATGAAGTGTGAACTTTGTACTGCCAATACTCACCCCACTGACCGATGCCCGTCATTGTATGAAGATGAGAAAGTCAATGCAGTAGGGCAACCATACCAGCAAGGAGATGCTGGGCAGCGAAGTAACTTCAACAATGGACCTTGGAGGCCCAATGACAATTTGAGGTATGGGAACAACAACTGCTTGAATGCACCTCAACAAGGGTAGCCACCACAGCAACCATACGTACCTCCACACAATCGAGATCAGCCAAGGGATACCCTAAGGAGTGAAGTGGAGAGACTTGCAGCGGAACAAAGAAAGGGGTATCAGGAATTGGATAGTTTTCGCATGAAGACAAGAGGAGGCATGAGAGATATCAATGGCACGTTGAGCGATTTGGTAGAATCAATCTCCCAGATCAAGTCGATGTTGAATAGAGGGAAAGGAGAACTTCCTTCTCAAGTAGAGATAAAGAAGGCTCAAGTTAATGCTATCACATTGCATAGTGGAGCTAAGTTGCCTGAAGTAAGAGTGCCTGGCCATTATGAACCTCAGAAAGCTGCATCTGGGCAACAAAAGTCTCTCGGGCAAGATGTCGATCTGGAACAAGAAGAAGAGGCTGAACCAGAGAAGTACGAAGATGCTGTAATACCCCGAATTTTTATAAGACTTTAAGTGCGTTCTAAATTTCATAATATGCCTTCAATAATAAGATTTTTCCAAGAAAAGGAATTTGCTTGAAATGACCAAATTGCCCTTATGTGCTTTGACTTGAATTTTCTCATTTTGATTATTCGAATCAAGTCTGTGATACATTGATTAAGTTTATTTATATGAGTATGAGCATGAGTATGACTTTTGGAGAATTTCGAGAATTTTTACTTTTCAGTAAATAGTAACGAGAACCGAGAAAACACTATTCACCGACGAACTTAGAACTTGACCTAATCAGTGTCTTTTGAATCTAGAATTAATTCTAAGACTCCTGAGATATATTAGAAGCTTATCCGAGATCACCTGATAGAATTTTAAGAGTTTAGTTCTTAACGGATTAATTAGCCGATTGATTTTTAGGTTTTCTTCGTTACTTGGAATTTTGACCTAAAAATTAGATATTCAGAATCCTTGATTTATTTCGTAAGATATGAGATAAAGTTGAGGTGTTTTCGATGTTGGAAACGAGACGAGGAGAGTTTAGAGCCATTTTCAGTATAAATGAAATAACACGGACATATTCTACCAGAAAACTTTTTCATCCGGGTAAAATTTTATCTGTAAAAGATAATATCTCTCTCATCTCTCTCCCTCTCCCACCGACTTCACCCTCTCTCCCTTCCTAAATCTCTCTCTTAGGTACCTATTTGTCAAAACCTATTATGGAATAATAATCATGATATTCCATTTCCTTTCATCATATTCATTTCATTTTCAACATTCATCATTTCGTCACTCTCTCTCAAACTCACTCACTCTCTTTCGTGCCTTATTAAAGAAGGAAGAAAGAAAATTTCTCTCCATCTCTTTTCCCTCTCCACCGTAACACACACACATATATAAAAGTTGAGAAATCCTCCATTGAAGCTTCAAGTTCCAAGCTTCTAAGCTTCCAAGAGTTCAAGAGATCATCATCCCTTTTCAATCTTTCATACACCAATTGAAGAGGTAATTAATTCATAAATTCTTGAGTTTAATATCCATTCCAAATCATCTCTAATTTCTTCAAAATTTTTGGCACATATGCCCTTAGAGAGGTGATTAATTTTTGTTTCATTTTTTTCTTGAGGATTCAAGATGAAATCCACCATGGAAATCAAAGCTAGAGTTTGAGCTCCCAAACCTACCATTTTCGGTCCAAGAAGAATCAAGAGGAGAGCTTGGATTTAAATTTCTAAAGTAGGTTAAATTCATTTGATTACTTGTATATTTGTAATTCCTAATCCCTAAAAGAAGAAAGATGCATACTTTAATTTATGTTTAGGCAAACTATGTCACAGCCCAAATCCCGAGGGACGGCCGAAGCGGGGGTGCGACTGGGGTTGGATTAAAGAAGCGGGGAAGAAGGGGGCTAACTGACTAACATACATATAAGACATCAAACGATCAATGAACAAGACTTGAATATAACAAAGAAAGAGTTAATCACGAGTGATTACTCGACAAAAGTACAGAATAGTAACTAAGTTCAAGTTTAAAGACCTATACTACAGAGTTTTGTTCAATAGACAAGTTCTCAAAAGACTTAGGGTTTGGCAGCGGAAGAGTCCTAACTAAAGCATCCTATCTTTTCAACTCAACTTCAACCGTTGTCGCTCACGTCGCTTCAACCTGCACATTTAGAAAACAATGCAGGGCTAAGTACAAACATACTTAGTGGGCACGATGCCGAAATCATAATCATAAGTATAGATAAATATGGCATTTCATAAAGGTAGCACATCGGGGTTTTATTGAAAGAGGCCCGTGTCTACTAAACATTTTCTGACTCTTTTCTCAAATTAGCTTGCAAGCATTTTTCTGGTATGTTACGTTCAATCTTGACCAAAGCTCATTCACCGTGGCTGGTACCCCTCAACAGGATATCACATACACCACAGGTTACAAAGTGCACTAACTCTGGAAAGCACTTAGCAGCTAACTCAGAGCCGATCGTTAGTTAACCTAGTTAGATTAACTCTAAATCTGGAAAACACGAATGTTAACTCAGATAGGTACAAGAGAACTCACATAAAACATAAAACAGTTCATGCCATAATATCACTTTTAAAACACAGATATCAAAGCGATAAAGAAAGATTTTCCGAGCATTGCTCGTTTTATTTTATATATATAAGCCCACCTCGATAATACAGAACTAAGAAGTACTAGCTTCCAATCTTCGGATCTTCAGTCCTTTCTTTACTGCTGGCTTCCTCCTTCATCGTAAAATAATAATACTTAAACTCGGTCGTAAAAGATAATCGATCAAAGAAAATCGAAAAAGGTTTTAGTCGTTTCATTCTTCAGGCATTTGCACGCTTACTAGATTCATTTTACTTAAACGGGAACGAGACTCGAACAAATCCCGCTTAGAACTCGAAAGGTCTCATACTCGACTCTTAGGTTAGTAGAGAAGGTAGTCGGTAGCTCGATACGACTTAAAAGATCATAAGGAACTAAGTTGGAAAGAATCGACTTAGGAAAATTACGTTTTAGTTCATTATACGACTTAAAAAATTTCTCGCTTAACTAAACTTCTTTACTTGAACGGATAAGAGGTAAGGTCTCGTCTCATTTAGCACTCAAGGCTCCTTTCTTGACTCTAGGGTCAGTAGGAAGATAGTCGTTAGTTATTACGGCTTAAACGATCGAGAGAAAACTAAGTTGCGAACGAAATAACTTAGAAGAATGAAACCTGAAATTTCACTGCGCATTACAGAAACTCTGGGGACTGCCCAGAACAGGGGATCTGGAAACAGGGGATGAGCTCTGTACTGTTTGAAAGTTTGGGATGTCTAGTTTACGCTCCAATTTACGGATCGCAAATTCGATAAACGAGCTAGAAGTTATTACAGTTTCCGGCGAGGGTCGCAAAACTGCCGCGCTAACCCTAGTTGCTCGATAGAATCGATGTATAGCTTCTTAGGTTCGTTCTAAGTTCTCGTATTCGACTTCTTATGAGACTTGACCCTCAAGGCAGTCAACACGTACCCCCATACGTGATGAACCCCTTCTCAAAACTCGTCCAATAGCACGACGTTCTAAACGTCGGCTTTCAACTAACATGTACTAAACCAACAAGTTATCAATTTCCCGTTCTAGTTCTCGACTATCACTATAACTCATATTATATTAGCTCGAAAGCTCATGACGTTAACTACAAAGTTATTCCCAAGTCCATCATAAACGATATTATCAAGTTATAATTCTCATTCGACTTCTCGGTTATTAGTTACGACTAGTGGTTTGTCTCTTACACAATTTTCAAAGTTGCCGGATTTCGTCCAAAATTTTACGTCATTAAACAACATCTAACTAGAATCACTTCCATGCATATAACCATTTCATATCAACACTATATTTCAACTTACAACGAGTTCTTCGTCTCTTACATCCCACCAAATAATTTTAGAAAATTCTCAAATAAATTCCTATCAACAATTAATACCAATTACAACATTATTTCATCAACCAAACCTCATCTAGAACAACCACATGAAAACCCCTAATTTTCTACTTATTTTCGGTTTTAATACATAGATTAAGAGGGTGTTTTTCTTCATCAATTAACATCATTTAACTCTTAATCATCCTATTATAACATCAATTAATCAATTCAAGTCCAATTACACATCAACATGCAAAAACCCCCAATTTCAAACCCTAAACCCTAAATCGATTTCAAACAAACAAAGGGCTTTCGATTTCTCTTGGTTCTAATCACTAATTAAACACTTCCTAAGCATGAATTTAACATCAATTGAAGAATTCCATCAACCTACACAAAAGCCCTAAAATTTCGGTATTATGCAAGACTTAGGATTCATGATTTTCAATCAATTTTAACCCTAGGATTCATATCCAAACACAACTAATTAAACTCATCGAAGATCAAAACATCTAGTTCTTCATCCTATAATTTCGATCAAAAGAAAATAAAACTTAATCGAAAAAAATTCGGAACGCACAAAAATCGTCACGATCCGATTCGTCCAAAAAAATTCTAACGTATAAAACTTAATCGAAAAATAAAATTAAAAAAAATTAATTCCGACAAAAACTCGGAACGACACAGTCCGAGTTTCGTCCGGAAAAATCATAAAAACGAACTTTCTCGGGCGAGTTCGTATCGCGATTTCGTGAATGTAAAAATCAGACGGTTTTCCGTTCTGAGTTCACGAACTAAAAACTTTTCGTACGCGCTAACCCTAAATACAGTAGTCGTCTTGCTGACTTCCGTAATTTATTTTCAGAAACGGAATCAACCGTTAGTCTTAGAATTTAAAATCGCAAACTTAGGTGTGCAAAGCCATTTATTTAATTAACTTTAAATTTTGAGATCGTAAGGAATTTCCGGGGCATTACAAACTAGGGTTTGAGATGTGAAAATCGAAGTGAGGAAAATATTAGGAAATCGAACCCTAGGAGTCGATCTAAGAATTAAAAGAGAAGAAAAAAAATATAATAAAAACCCTATAAAATTTATGGAAACCGAAAAATAGGGAAGAAAGAAGGAAAAATCGATTTTCATGATTCTTGATGATTTAAATGCTTAATATGTGTTTATGAATATATTTGGAGTGATTATTATGCATGAGAAATTGAAGAAAATTATTTGCTTAATTTCCATGCCAAAATCGAAAAATTATGAGTTTATGAAGAAAAATTTGATCTAGTTTGTTGTTGTATGATTTAATGATGATATGAGCATGATATGAATATGAGTTGTTGAGTGATTTAATTCATGTTGCTTATAAGAAAAAAAATCGAAATATATGAGTTATCGGGAAGAATGATATTTTGATGATTTATGATGTTTTGGTGTTATGAGGATTTGAGCATGATTGTGTGTGAATTTGAGTGTTAGATGTTCTATAAGAATTTTCAAGATGAAGAAAATGAGATTTTTAGTGCAAAAACATGAAAAAAAATTGAAGGATGTAAGTTTGAATACCTAGTGTGTGTTCTAGGTATTCTTGGTGAAAAATATGAGTTTTTGAATATGTGTTCTTGGTGTTCTAGGTGTTCTTGGTGTAATACTTGAAGATTTGAATACCATTAAAATTAATTATAAAAGAAATTAATTAATTAATTAATTAATTATTCAAAATTTTTGAGAATAAAATTAAATAGAAAATAAAAAGAGAAAAATTATTAAATTAATGATGAGTCATAAAAATAATTTCTTTATTAAATAAATAGAGTTTAAAAGAAAGAATTAAGTGAGATTAATTCTTGAGATTAAAAGGATTTAATAAATAAGAAATAAAATAAGAGGAGTTAGAGTTGAGAAAATAGAGTCAAGTAAGAGTTGTTTAATATTAAAATCGAGTTAAAATAGTTTAATGTTTAATCATTAAGTTAAATAAGAAGTATTGAGAGACGAGAAGAAAATTTAATAAATGATGTTTAATTAGAGAATCGAGTTAATTAATGAGTATTGAATGCTCGTTTATTTTATTAAGTCGAGTATTGATTAATTAATGATGCTTGAGTAATAAAGATAATTGAATTGTTTTCAAATCATTTTAATTTGAAATGAGTCGAAGAAGTTATCGAGTCTTGATTGACAAGTCAATAATCGAGTTTGAATTGAAATTAAAAGTCGAGATTATATAAATTAAGAGTTTAATTGAGATTAAGAAAAGAGAAAATATAGTGATAAAATAAGTTAATAAAATAATAGTACGTATACGAGTACGTGTACGTAGTCAAGCAAAGACGACGTATTTTGAAATAATGTTGTATATTGAGTCGAGAAATATTAAATGAATATTTGAGTTTTAATTGAAAGGAATTCTTATTATTTGTATTTTATTTAAAAGACGAGAATCTAATTTATGAAATTAAAGTTAACATCGTTTAAAAAAAAACTAGAGTCGAGTAATTGTTAATGTGACTTGAAATGTGAATCGAGTTTGAGATAACATGTTTGATTAAATTCCATATTGAGTTATAACCTGTTTGATTAAATCTATATGCTTGAGTGAAATGTTTACATTTCGATTATGGTGAAATGATATGTTCAAATTGTTGAGAATGCGTGCATGTGACATAAATGATTTGATATGATGTTAATTGAGTTGAGAAAGCGAGTAAGAATCGAGTAATAAAATTTAGATAAATGATATTCATTAATTAGTGAGAAATGCTAAAGTATTAGCAATTGCCGATTAACATTAATAGTTTATAACGAGAGTACGAGACGAAGTAATTAGTAACCAAGTAGAGTCGACGAGTCGAGAACGGGAAAGTCGAGAAAGGATATTGATTTAGAAAAGATAAAATAGAGAGAGTCGAGTCAAGTAGAAGTCCTTCAGTCGAAGCCAAAATCTACTTTACGTCTTTCGCGTCGAGTCTTATTCTTTGTCGATGTCAAATTGTGAAGGACCGAGCGGGACGGACAAGTACCAAGGACAGTCAAAAGTAAGCCGCCTAGCTAGTCTTCGGAAGTCAGGTGGGCTTTTCTAAACCGAAACTCAAATGATGAATGCATGTACTATCTATGTATTACGTGCGCTTTTCAAATTGATTGACTTGCCTAAATGATCTAAATGTTTTGGTATGCAATCATCTATGTGTTAAAGTTGTTAAGGTCCTGTGGACGCACGGGATAAAGGTCCTGTAAGATATAGGACAATGCATGCATTAGTTAAGGTGACTGTGAGCCTTGCTTCGGTTGGGCCGGTCACGGTGTTCGAGGAGGAGACCTACTTCTCGACACCACAGGAAGATAAGTTGTAGATTGATTCATGCCTAAGTATATAAATGATTGCAGTCGTTTTCAAAAAAGTATGAAAATGTTTTTATGGCTGTCACACGTGGTGAACTGTTTTTAAACAATTATATTTATAACCCTTGTGATGCAGCAAAAGAAGCAAGTCTAATCATATAGCTCTAATAAGCATAGTTTTAAATGTTTTTGGCATGTGTTCACTGAGTACGAAGTACTCAGCCCTGCATGTATTTCTAAACGTGCAGGTTAGCGGGGTGTGGATGGCGTGGGTGACTTGATGGTGTGGTGTGTTTGTTTTGGTCGAATAAGAAAGTGGACTAGCAATTGCATGTCTTCAAACATGTAGTTGTTGGGATTAAGTCGAGATTTCCGCTGCAATGCATTGAAATGCTATGTTAATCGATCTCTTTTGTTATGTGTTGAATCATACTCTATTACATGTTCTGATTCACGAGCGATGTGCTCGAGACAATTTATGGTTTTTGTTGATTCTCGTTCTTTGTGAACTTGACATCATTATTCCAAATTGGATTTGATATGTAAATTATCCATGCTCGTTTGATGTTTTAGTTGGGACTTGGAAGCATGTTCTATTTGTTATCGCTTTCAATCAATATTCCCTTGTTTTTCCCGAGCATGAATCCCTTATTTGAGCTGAGTCGATGGATGGTTAGTAATGTTAGTGTTGTTAGTCGCATCTCGGGAGTTGGGGTGTGACAGAGGCATTCATGGGATCAGGTGATGTTGAGGAGCTATGGCAAGAATTGTCGGTTGAGAAGAGGGCACAGGTTGAAAGGGAGGCAGTAGACATAAGAAGGAAAGCGGAGCTCAATGCAGCTGAAATCAGAGCTAAGGCAATGAAAGAAGCTGAAAACGTGATTAAGTCCAAACCTTATGAGCCAAAAGCTCCTTACCCAGGACGGTTTGCAAAGGATAAGGAAGCACAGAAGATGAAGGAATTGACCAAAATGTTCCAGAAGGTCGAGGTCAACATACCCCTCTTGACCGCCTTACAATCGATGCCCAAGTGTGCTAAGTTTTTTAAGGAATTATGCATAAGGAAGATCAAGTATACAGACGATTGAAGGTTCTAAGTGAGTGAGAATGTATCTGCAGTGTTGTAAGATACACCCATGCCGACCAAGTGCACTGACCCTGGGATTTCTACATTCCATGCATCATTGGAGATATGAAGATAGAGAAGGCCATGCTGGATCTGGGAGCATCAATCAACGTCATGCCCAAGTCAATGTATGATGATCTAAGGATGGGACCACTCAAACCTACAAGGGTGGCAATTCAACTAGCGGATAGGTCAACCATATGGCATGAAGGAATTCTAGAGGACGTATTGGTCAGGGTCAGAGATTTAATCTTCCCAGCTGATTTCTACATCCTGGATATGGGGAGATCATCACACAAGGCACCAGTAATGTTGCTAGGGAGACCGTTCTTGAAGACCGCTCGCACCAGGATCGACTGCGATACGGGAAAGTTAACGTGTGAGTTCGGAGGGGAAGTAGTGTCATTCGACATCTACAACACCATAAAACAACCTAGTGATGCAGAAATGGTGCATAACATTGATCATATTGACCAGATGGTGGAAGAGTTTTGGCCAGAAATAGCAATTGAAGATAGGCTGGACGTAGTCCTACAAATTGGCCTAGCAGAGGTTGTTGCCCAAGACGGGTCTGTTGAGCTAGTTGAAGTAGTACACTATTTAAGACAAGATGCAGAACCAGGAAGAAGAGTCGAACCATTAGTGATTCCCACATTGACTCAAGAAGATAGGATGATGCCATCAATAGAAAAAGCACCTAAGTTGGAATTGAAGGCATTGTCCAGTCACTTGAAATACATCTACTTGGGAGAAGAAGAGACACTTCCGTTAATCATAAGTACAGAATTGTCTATTGAGGAAGAGGAGCGAGTTAAAGGAGTTCTGATGGAGTACAAGCTGGCCATTGGCTGGACGTTCGCCGACATAAGAGGCATAAACCCCACTGTGTTCAGACGTCGCATCTTGCTTGAGGAAGACGCTGTGTCCATTAGAGATCCTCAAAGAAGACTAAATCCAGAAATGAAGGAAGTAGTAATGAAAGAAATCTTGAAGCTGTTAGACCTGGGAATTATCTACCCGGTCTCTGACAGTAGATGGGTTAGTCCAGTGCACGTCGTGCCCAAGAAGTTTGGAATTCAAGTGGTAGAGACGAACAAAGAGAAATGGTCGCAACCAGATTGCAAACAGGATGGCGAGTATGTATTGACAACAGGAAGCTGAATCAGAAGACCAAGAAAGATCATTTTCCGTTACCTTTCATTGAGGAGATGCTCGAAAGGTTGACGGGCAACAAGTACTTCTGTTTTCTTAATGGGTACTCGGGCTATATGCAGATCTGGGTTGCGGAAGAAGACCATGGCAAGACCACCTTTACAAGCCCATTTGGTACATTTGCTTATAGAAAAATGTCGTTTGGTCTATGCAACGCTTCTGGCACATTTCAAAGATGTATGATGAGCATATTCGCATATTTGCTCGAGACATGTATAGAGGTGTTCATGGACGATTTTACTATCTATGGATCGGATTTCGATAAATGTCTACACAATTTGGAGATGGTACTGAAAAGGTGTGTGGAAAAGAGTTTAGTTTTGAACTATGAGAAGTGTCACTTCATGGTCAAGGAAGGAATAGTCCTTGGACATATCATATCAGAATGAGGGATAGAGGTCGACAAGGCCAAGATAGACATCATCGCCAAATTGCCCTACCCGAGCAATGTGAAGCAGTTAAGAGGTGTCCTTGGACATGCAAGATTTTATCGGAGGTTCGTCAAGGACTTTGCTAAGATCGCGCAACCCATGACCAGATTATTACAAGGAGAAGTGGAGTGGAACTTTGATGAGGATTGCAAGAAGGCATTTCACGCACTAAAAGAGATCCTGGTGTCAGCACCGATAATCCGGCCACCAGATTGGAAAATGCCATTTGAGGTCATGTGTGATGCGAGTGACTACGCAGTAGAAGCAGTTCTTGGGCAAAAGAGAGGAAGAGTGAATCATGTCATATACTATGCATCAAGAACTCTTAATCCTGCCCAATGCAATTATTCCACGACGGAGAAAGAGTTACTAGCTGTGGTGTTCGTTGTCGAGAAGTTTCGATCATACCTACTCGGAGGCAAGACCATAGTCTACACCGATCATTCAGCCCTGAAGTTTCTCATGGCCAAGAAGGAAACCAAGCCCAGACTGATAAGATAGATCCTGTTGCTTCAGGAATTCGATTTGGAGATCAAAGACAAGGCTGGAACCCAGAACTTGGTGGCTGATCATCTCAGTCGCATCATTCAACAAGAAGAGATCGGACCAATCAAGGAGACGTTCCCAGACGAGCACCTGGCTCTTGCCCAAGACTACTCAGAACCATGGTATGCCGACCTATGCAACTATATCATTTTGGGAAGACTTTCAGGTGATCTAAACCCTTATCAGAGGAACAAGTTAAAGGTGGAAAGTCGATACTATATATGGGATGAACCATACCTATGGAAAATGTGTACTGACCAAGTCATCCACAGATGTGTTGATGAGAAGGAACAAGCAAGCATCCTCGTCCATTGCCATTTCAAGGTATGTAGGGGACATTTTGGACCTAAAAGGACAGTAAGGAAGATCTTAGATTGTGGGTTTTATTGGCCCAACATATTCAAGGATATCTTCGAGTGGTGTAAAAGATGCGCCCAATGCCAGAAGGAGGGCAATATTGGCAAGAGGAACGAGATGCTTATGACACCAGTTATGCCCGTGGAAGTATTCGACATATGGCACATGGACTTCATGGGGCCATTGCCCAACTCTAGAGGGAATCTCTACACATTATTGGCAGTAGACTACGTGTCTAAATGGGTGGAGGCCAAGGCAACACCAACCAATGATTCAAAGGTGGTTGTGGAGTTTCTCAAGAGCAATATCTTTAGTCGGTTTAGTGTGCCAAGGGCAATTATCAGTGACCAAGGAACGCATTTCTGCAATGGAGCAGTAAAAGGATTGATGAGTAGGTATGGAGTACACCATAGAATCTCAAACGCTTATCATCCTCAAACAAATGGGCAAGTTGAATTGTCTAATCATATTGTGAAGGCTGTCTTGAGGAAGACAGTTAGTATAACGGGGAAGGATTGGAGTTTGCGTCTTGAGGATGCATTGTGGGCATATAGGACAGCGTTCAAAACCCCATTTGGCATATCACCCTACAAAATGGTCTTTGGCAAGATGTGCCACTTGCCCGTGGAAATAGAACATCAAGTGTATTGGGCAGTTCAGAAGATAAATTACGATTGGGATGAGGCTGACCAAGCCAAAAAGCTTCAACTTCAGGAGCTTGAGGAAATCAGACTCAATTCATATGACAATGCAGTGTTGTATAAAGAGAATATGAAGAAGGCTCACGATGCGTTGATCAAGGTCAAGAAGTTTGAACCTGGGCAACAAGTGCTTCTATACCAGTCCAAGTTTAAGCTCATATTAGGAAAGCTATCGACCAAGTGGGTTGGTCCGTTCGAAGTTCAAGCCACATATCCAAATGGGGCTGTGGAAGTGAGGAATGCAAGCTCGGGGAAGTTTTTAAAGTCAATGGAGAGAGACCGAAGGCCTTCTATGGCCAAGCTATGGAGAAACCAGAGGAATACTTGAAATTCCTCTGTGACATGGAGCCCTAACTTGGGCAAGAAAGACGTCGTGCCCACGACGGTAACTAGGGCGCTGGCTAGGAGGCAACCTGGTATGTTTTTCTTTTCAGTTTTCATTAATTTTGCATTATTTCCTTTCTTTCAAAAAAAAGGGGAGATAGGGATTAAAATAGCCATAATCTTAATGTTTTCCATCAAACTTAGGTGTATTTTAATTCCATTATGGGTAGGAATGTCTAACCGTAGGATTTAGTGCTTTTGCTTTGTGCATGGAAGTGTGTTGGTGAGTTGCATGAAACAGGTACTGGGCCAGAGGAAGAATGAGGATTGGACACTTTGCTTTGAGCAAAGTGTGTGCGCAAGAGGGTAAGAGCGGCGCTCTGTGCTAAGCGAGTGACTTGGGCAACACAGCTAAAGAGGCGGTAACTGCCATATCACGTGCGACGTGACAGTCGCACTCAATACCTACCCCTAGTCCTATAACCGCCTGCCACCCTATTACAACCCTCTCTCCAACTCTTTCACTTCCTTACGTAAACCATCAATTCAAACTTCCATACACCACTTTCCATCCTCAACCCCCCAATTTTGAATTTTGCAGATTTCCTTTCCAAATTCAAACCTTAAAATCATAATGGTATCAACCTGCCCCAAGAACAAACTAAATAAAATCCCTCACGGCACCTATATCGACCTAGAAGAATCAGAAATGCTGCCGTCAGAGTACTCTTTTGCCGAGCTAGACCCATCGCTTTGGGTAGTTCCATATCCTCTTACATCCGAAGCGGAGGAGGTTATCAGCGCAGCCCTTGCTAAAGCTATGGTGATACCAGAGAAAGTGCGAGAAGAAGCAGCGGCATCGGAAGAGGAGAACTTCGCCGCACCGGAATGAACTGTTGAGGAAGCTGCGAAGGAGACCCCGAAGAACATACAGCAGGCACCGGAGAATAAAGAAGCACAGCCAGACGACGACGTAGAGATAGAAGTGCTGGAGGAAGAGCAGGAAAGACGGGAGAAGAAGGAATCCGATGACTCCTTCGACAAGCTCTGAGCGGAGGTAGAGTGAGATGCGAAGAAGAAGAAAGAGAAGGAGAAGGGGAAAGAAACCAAGAGGAAGAAGACGACGAAAGCTGCCGCATCTGAGGCTGCCTCGTCATTGGGAGGAGAGTCATCTACAGAAAAGAAGAAGGTCGCCACGCCTTCGTCCAAGAATCTAGGAAAGAGGCAGAGAATCTTGGAGTCAGAGGACGGGGGAGAGAATTACAAGGTCAGCCGCTCGGAAGGTCAAGAAGGAGGACTTCGAGTTGAGAGAGAAGAAAAAGCTCAAGAAGGTGGAAGACTCATCCGCCAAGAAGATCTTTGTGCCCAAGGAGGGCCCTGTATGAGGGATGTGGCTGGGGAAGATTCCTAACGCTACCTTGCCACATCTATGAGGACTTGGTGTGAGAGATGTACGGCTCGTTGGAGTTCGTATTGGATGGAGAAGGAAACTCGGCCTCGATCGAGTTTGCACTGGATGGGCAGCCATATGTGGCTGGGCTGAATGACGTGAACCAGATTCTGGGGTTTGCCACAATGATGGAGCTGTAAAGGCCGGAGTTCAGAAGGGAAGTCAAGAAGGTGCCAGTGGACTTGCCCAAGGAGGAGCGGATCCGGATGTTGAAGGAAGTTAGTGTGGGGACAGAGTTCAAGTCGGAAGATAACAAGGCCTCTGATCTGAAGACGTCAGCCCTACGCATTGCCCATAGGATTCTTGCCTACAACATGTTTGGCAAGGGAGATGCGGGAATTCGCTGGCCAACAAAAAGGTGTACATACTATTTTGTATGTTGACCAGGAAAAGGCTGAACTTTGCAGCCTTCTTGATGGAGCAGCTGAGGGTAGTAGTAGCCAAGGCAAGTCAGAAGTACTCATGTGGGCACTTTGTGACGGCCTACATTGAGGGACTGGAGCTCCGTAACGAGGTGAAGGATTTTGAGGTGACACCGGCTGACGTACTCAACATGGAGAGGTTGAGTAGGATGAAGGAGGTGGTGAAGCATGGGAAAGGATGGCGCCTGCTGGAGGCACATGAGAAGGATCAACCAGTCTCAGCTCGCCTGCCGCCCAAAAAGTCAGCCAGATTGGCCAAGAAGTCTGAGATCGAGGAGGATGAAGAATGAGATGAGGAGGAGATTGAATCTTCTTCTGCCCAGCTAAAAGAAGTACTGGAGAGTTTGGGCAAGACGGAGGAGTTGCTCAAGGAGCTATGGAAAGGGCAATTGACCATGCAGGCTACTCTGAACAGCCTTACCCGCCACCTGAAATTAGGGTCAGTCTCTGATCCCTCTGCTTAATTATGTCCTCCTATGTTTGTTTTTATGTTTTAGGTTTTTGTTGTTTTTTGTTGTTTTTTTTTTGCTTTGTGTTAGTGTCTTAATGTTTATTTGTCGGTGTCTGTGGAGTTATTCGCCTACCTCACCCACATTTTGCTTTGCAAAATGTGTGATGAGTTAGGCGAATCACTCATGTTTGTTAGTGTCTTGACCTTCTTACGTCCATTACTTTGCTTTCAGCAAAGTATGTGCGTAGGAAGGCCATCATTTGGTCAAAAAAACAAAAGTTTGTTGAGTCCAAGGTTGAGGCCTCCATGGATGGACTTTGCTATAAGCAAAGTGTGTGCGTGGGGTGTCTGTGCCGTGTGTTTTTATTTATGAAATTGTGTTGATCAGCATGGAGTTGTTGGGCAAGATAGTATGATGATTTGTGAGCTTAATTGATGCTTATTGAACAGTGTTAAGTTTTTGCATGCTAGAAGATGACTTGTATGATGGATTGATTTGTGAACATACCCTATGAGGATTTTGAGCTTAACTGAATTCATTCTTGTGTGAGATTAAAGACATCTTGATTAGGAGGAACTAGAACTTGCCTGTACTTTGGTTTATTATCTCTGAACTTAGATGATTTAGGCCATTCTTTCATTAGCCCATTGAGCTTGAATTGACCACCTTGAATCATGATCTTTTGATAACCCTTTTTTGAGCCGAATTGATTCTTGCTATTACCTAGTTACTGCCTTAAAAAGATATTTATTTGGTTGGGAGAACCTGGGCAGTATAAAGAGGATAGGGGCAGGGATGAAATGATTAGGGGTGTATCTTGGGTAGAAAGTTTTGTGTTGATAGTTGGGTTATGTCTCAACTAAGAAAGAATGAAAGAAATAAGGGGAGCGAAAGAGAAAAAGAAAAAATTATAAGTTCCCCGAAAAAAAAAAGAGTTAAAGCTTGGGCCTGGAAAATAAAGACGGGGAATTGAAAAGAAGTTGGGAACTCCTGTTGCCCAATACGAGTTTAAACTGTCTTTAGTCAAGATCTGAATACTTTCTACCTATTGCCTTAAGTTTAAAACCTAAAAAGTCCCAATGATGAGTTCTGAGATTTGAAATAAGAGCTTTAGATTTAAAGGGCAGGCAAGCCTATGGTGATACCGAAGTCAAGATGGTCTATGAATGTAAAAAAGAGCCTAAACACATGAGAGATGAGTGTGGAAAGGAGATCCTAAAAGTTCACAATTCTATCTTGACTTGTTTGATAGTATGGCATTCTCTTTTCCCTTCACTTGCATATTATTATGAAAGATTGTTGTATTGCCTTGACTAACTTTTCTGTGTTGATCGTGTCTTGAGTCTTTTATTCTTTTGTTTGTGTCTTGGGCAAGTTATTTGTGCACACTTGAGGACAAGTGTGGGTTAAATGTGTGCGCATGATGAGTCCATATTTTGTGTCTTTTTAGTGTTGGTCTTAGGTAGTTTAGATCGAGTCTTTTTGCGTGTTTTGTCTATTTTCTATGTCTGGGAGGACATATTTTGGGCAGGAGGATGTCTGCTGCCTTGCAGGTGGAAATTGGGCAATACAGGGAAAAAAAGCAGTATTTCTAGAAGCAGGTCAGGGAGAGCCATATTGGTCAAGACAGATAGGAGAAGTGTTTTGGTCAACAGGCGATTTTCTCTCCTAGGTTTAGAAGGATAAGGAAAAGATGATCTAACTTAAATATCTTTCCTTATCCGACTAGATTTAGGATCTGCAAGGGATCTCTTGGAGATAGACGTGACTTACCTTGTTGAGGGTCGAGCTTATCAAGTGTTACTTGCATCCCAAGGTAGCTCGTGGATTCCTTCCATGTTAAGGACTAGGGGGCCCAAACCCTAAGCACTCGCCTATATATATTGAATCCTTGCTGCTGCAAGAATACGCAGTCTTTATGCTTATTGTCCCTGTAATTTCATCGAGAGTTTGTGAGGAGAAAAACAAGTCCTATGGGCATACTTTTATTCGTACTTTGTTATTCGGCACTTTTGGCCG
The DNA here is from genome assembly GCA_029490685.1 of Schizonepeta tenuifolia. Classification (NCBI taxonomy): domain Eukaryota; kingdom Viridiplantae; phylum Streptophyta; class Magnoliopsida; order Lamiales; family Lamiaceae; genus Schizonepeta; species Schizonepeta tenuifolia. The sequence goes on along the minus strand of CM055955.1, from coordinate 20,650,090 downwards.
TGTTTAGTTTCTACACGTACTTCGTAAGTTTTAATATAGTGTTTATGATTTTCTTCAATTCGACTGTTTGTTACTTTATGATTATGTCTAGCTAAACTCTTATACTTGGTCTGGGCAAGACAGTTAAGTGTTAACCTACGGTTGAGAGGTCTAAATTGTGCTAGATAATTGCATGCATGTGTTCCCATAATGTTAATGAGCTTGTTCAAATATGAGATAATACGAATAAGAGGTTAATAGGCCGTTAATTACTTAGGACATATTAGATCACCAATCAATTGAGAAGTATGAGTATTTTCCACATTTTCTTAGTTAAGATCAATTAACATTAGAGGAAGGTGTCTATCCTATTGGGCTAGACGTGATGATTCCTTGTTGGGCCTTTCTAGAGATAAATGTTCCTTGGGCAAGAAACTGAACGATGACTCCGACAGAGGTATTGCCCAAGGTAGGGAGCCGGCGGTGCGTCGCAAACTAAGTAAGGATAGGTAAGGCAAGAGTTTGTTGAGAGCGTGATGAGTAAAAAGGGATCTCAGCATTCAAGTCCCATAACTAACGATGCATGCATGTGATGAATATATTTGCACCAATGACCAAGCTAGGGTTTCCACTTAACAATGTCTAGGTCTAGACCAAGTCTCTTTTATTATTTATCAAGTTCTCTGTTTACTTTCAGTGTTTTATTGAGTTCTCAAATTACGCAAGAGAGCGCTAGTGACCAAGATAGTAAAACCATCTATTCTGAATAGGTGGAGGAGGTTTCAATAGATAGTGACATTCAACTCCTTGTGGATCGATCCTGTACTTACTTGTAACTATATAGCTGTGAGGATAGGCTACAAATTCTTTTTGAGAGTATGAATGACAGCCTCGTCAGTCTCTCAAACTAAAACACGACCCTCAAAAGATAAATGAACATCTCCAATAGCAGCAACATCAACAGTTGTTGCGTTTCCCATGGAGACGGTCAGCTCACCTCTACTCAGCACCCTTTTCTGTAGGAACCCCTACGTGGTGTAACACTCATGATTAGTTGCACCCGAGTCCACCACCTACGAATGGGCAGTACTCGAAACTAAACACGTTTCAATTACTAAAGCTAGAGACGTACCTTGAGCATTCTTCATCAAGGGACAATTAACCTTCCAATGTCCAGTTCTTTGACACTTGTAGCATTTGCCCTTCCCCTTTGGCTTTGGCTTTTTAACACCACCGGTCTGGCCTACATTCTTGCTCCCACTTTTTCCTTGACCTTTCTTTCCACTTGACTTTTTTCACTTCTTCCCACCTTTCGGTGCAAAGTGAGAGCCTTTGGCAATAGCCAATACCTGTGGACTCTTCCCCATAACTCCCTCAGCAGCAACGAGTTCATTGAGTAATTCGTTCAAAGTGAACTTCTTCTTGCCCATCACTGCATTGAGACAAAAGTTCTCACAAATCTTGGAGAGAGAGTGGAGTATCATGTTGACCTTAGCCTCATTTTCGATACCTCCACCAAGCAGATCTAGCTCATTGAGATGATTAATCATCCCGATCACATACTCGCACACAGACGAACCCTTCGTCATTCTAGAAGCCATGAGTTTCCTCATAAGCTCAAAACAGGTTGAACTGTCCGATTCACCAAAGAGCTCCTCGAGGTTCTTCATGATTTCAGTTGCAGTCCGCATCGACTGATGCTGCAGCTGAAGGTTGGAGGTCATGGAGGTCATCATATAGGCTTTCGCCATATTATTCGCCCTATGCCACCTCCGGTGAACCTCCCTTTGCTCATCGGAAGACTGAGCAGTTGGGTCACGGGAGCAGGAGTAGTAAGCACATATTTATACTCCTCCGCATCTAGGTCAAATCCCAGGTTGCGCTTCCATTCCAAAAAATTTGGACCGGTAAGCGGCTTTGCAGTAAGCACATTCAGTAGTAGCGTAACAGTCATATCTGAAATAAAACAAACATAAACACACATAAGTTCCACTTTACTTCATGATCATTTCGTAACAAATAACATTGTAACCTTTTGATAAAACAATATTAATTGAAACCTCTATCAGCCCAATCAAATTACACGTAAGTCACGTTCGTGTGGATATTTACGGTGCATCTCATGAGCAGGCAACCCAGCCTTTGACCTGTTCTCATGTCAACTTAACCTTATGACAAAATGTGATCAATAAATGGACCTTATCTAGACCAAGTAAACCTTGAGAAGGGACTCCGATGGGGAGTTGTACTCAAAGTTCATGCCTAAGTTGTGACCACAATTTAGCCAACTTTGTGACTATCTTATTTCAATCTCTCCTAGAATAATTTGCAGGAAATTAATACGGGCAAGTCACATTCATGTGGACATTTACACGCAAAACTCCCACTACTCACGAGATTAAAATATTTTATTAGAAGTTTAACCGACAAAATTTGCAAATTGTGAACGTGTGCAAGCCACGATAGTATGGACGTTTACAAAAATTGACAACTCACTTCGTCTTAAACCAATTGTGGAGGTCTAATCAATTTTAATAAATAAAATTGAATTACCGCTTAGTCTTTTCTTCAAAAGGTTTGTGCATGCTTATTACGTTGACACGGAATATCTGAACATGTTGTTCTAGAACTCACGTAGTAAAATATGCTCGCTTGAATTCTAAAACATGCTTAAAGAAAACGTAATAAAATCATAGCATGCTCTTCTAAACGCACATATTTGCACATTATCACAAATAATTACATGCTTTAGATCAAACACCTTAACGGTGATTGAAATCCACGACATGCTCACATGCTTTTAAGACAAAAAACAATATTTATCTCTTATCGTGGATATTGGAACCTGTCCGTCCTTGCCTATTCTATTACAAAATTAGATTTCTATTACAAAATTAGATTTCTATTATTCTATTACAAAATTAGATTTCTATAAACAGAAAATAAATCTAATCTATTACAAAATTAGATTTCTTCGTCCTCAAGCAATCTTCATCTTCGTCAAACAAATTCACCATTCCAATGGTCCGACATTCACATCGACACCACCAAGGCATTCACTATCACCGAGCCATATCACAGGCTTGAATCCTAGAATACTGTCACATCAAATCTACCCAGCGGCTCTGCTCACCGGAATTGCAAAGTTGAGACAACAGTTGTCACAACTTCGCCCACAACGTCACAGACAACTTCCCCACCACATTTTTTCCACCACCAACCACGCTTTAACCCATCGCCTGCTACCACTACAGAATGACCAGAAATGCAGCAATGATCGTGGTGTAGCTGCTGTTTCGCCATGTACGGCATCGAACCCACAGAGGTGCCGTGATGAGCCCCACGACGTTAACACCGCACAACCCATCACCACCACTACATCAACACCGCTTATGCTGTTGTTCATCGCCATTGAAGAGGCCTGCAATAGCTACTGCTGATCCTCCATCACCATCGCACCACTGCAGCCGCCGATCTCTCGCTGGAGAAGACAACACCTTTGCAGCTGCCTAGGGTTTTTGCGTCGCTCAAGAATGGCGCAACCCAGACCTTCTTCGAACCGCAGATTCAAATCTAGGGTTCTGTTGAGCAGCAATAGATCAGCAGCACCACGCCGAAGTGGATGCCGCCACCGTGACGATCCATGCGTGCATAGTGCATGCCGTCACGGATCGTGGTGCCCCTCACCCACACGCTTCTCCATCCAGCCATGATTAGGATTGAACACCATAGACACTGAGGCCAAAACCATAGCAAATCGGATTTCGTCCGTCCCAAGTCATGACGCGGCTGAACCCTAGCGCTTGGAGAAGACGCGCCGCCGGCAGCTGCCGTGCGCCGCTGCTGTTGGTTCTCCAGACCAGATTTATTCGCCTCTTCGACTCGTACAAACATATTACACTAGAAAAGAACGAATACAACTGAAATTCTATACTTACCATGGATTTTCTCGTGGTGTAAAAATGGCTAAAATGGCAAAACCAAACAATAAATAAATCGATCCACGATAAGACAACGACACGAGCAACAAACATGCTCATATATAAACAACAAATTTCAAAATTTACATATATAAACAAGGATTTACTACTTGTCAATCCGACAGAGCTGAAAGTACAGAACGCGGCTTTGATACCAATTGTAGGAACCGACTTTTGAAGGCCGAATCTTGTTCCCACGATCTATATCGGATGTCTAACAAGTACATACAAAATCCTTCCTAAGCATGCTCCTAAAGAAGTAAGAAACGAGAGATACCTGCGAATTGAGAGGTTAACGACTCCAGAGTTGATCTTCCATTTATTTCCCACGGCAAAGTTCGACGTTGGGTGGCAACGAGCTTCGAACTCTCTTCACTTTGGGACAGCCGCCGGTCTCCCTCAAACTCTCTCAAGTTTTCTTCTCACTTAGTTCTTTACGTGAATTACTAGTGTGCAAAATAAAGAGCAATCTTTATTACTTATACTTGGTATATAAAATACCTAATAACAAGCTCATTATCAATTAAACTAACTTAAGCCCAAAGGCTTATTACTTGAGTAGGGGCGGCTAGCCCAATAGAAGCTAGGCCTTGATTGGGCCAAATGGGGATCTACTAGCTCGAATAAAGTATTGGCCTCCCAGTGCTCGATTTTCATATTTAGCCCAAGATTATAAATCGAGACACAAGTATTAATTTATTCCACTACAAAATCAATACTGAATTACCACTAAATTCGTTAGGTGAGTCGGGGCTAGTATTTGACTAAATTAATCTCCGCATTTAAGATATTCAATATCCATTAATTAATTAATTCCTTTGACGGACAATTAATTAATTACTCAGTTATAACGACATCTTAAGTGCTACCGCTTAAACTTATTATCGTATCGGAACTAATTCCACCTGCAGGGTTTGATGAGACCAAATTTTGTATGATTTTTGAGTCTTATTTTAGGTCTAGATCGAGTCGTTTTGTGTATTTTTGTTTGTCTTTAGTGTCTGGGAGGACACATTGTGAAGGCAGGGACGTACAGGGAAAACCATGACAAAACTGGGTAGAAATGGGCAAGATATGACCAAATTCCGTAAAAGACATTTTGGGCAAAGATACGAAGCACTTTGGGTAAGGAAGTGATGCTCGCAGCTTGACCAAGGAAGCAGACATTCAGAACTAAAGATGCTCGCTTCAAAATCCGACCAAATCAAGTACTGTGCGGGATCAAGTCATTTGGGCAAGAAGAGATGTAAAATGGCCAAGGCGTAAGGCAGAGCACAGAAGAAAGACAGGAGTACACGTCTTGGGCATGGAGATCTGCGACAGTTCAGTATATCAAGAAAGAGTGCTGCGCAAGAAAGAGTTCAATCTACAAGGGAAGAGTGCGGACCAAGTAAGAGATCAACCTTATCCAAGTAGCCAACAATGAAGGAATTATTTCCTTCTTTATCCATGAAGATTCGTCCATATCAAAATCTGCTAAATAAGGAAAGTCTCTTGGTCAACAGAAGCTGACAGCTGACAAACAGCTCGCCCAAACCTAGATGCTATCAACTTACCTAATGGGCTGAGCCTCCAAGACCCACGAATTTCACCTCTATAAATACTCCTAGATAGCAAACCATATGTATCTTTCAATAACTCTTGATATCTTTAATCTTTTAGTTTCTTATCTTCTTTAGTCTAGGGTTTTCTTTATTTTGTTCGAGAGTTTGCCCCTTCGGGAGCAAACTAACTTTTGTACTTTGTTGCCGGCGATGTTAGTGTCGTCCGAATTTATTTTGATTACAGTTCTTTTTCTATTTCGTTCTTCTTTTCTTGTTATTTACTTTATGCCTAGGTAGTTATACAAATCTGCGTTTGGGCAAGATGACGCTGCAGAAGCATTGAATCGTGATTGATTAGGGCGAGGCGCGATATGGCTATATATATGTGTGTTCCCGAGGCGTTAGGCAATGATTTCAAAGTGCTCTGTTTGAGCCAAGAGACCATGTTGCAGAATGGGCAATTGGAGTGCGCAGATTTCTTAAAATGAAGGTAGCTTAGACCAATAGAGATCGGGAGAGGTTTGCCTCATGCTCCTTGAGGGCGACAAATCTCAAGTTGAACTTGGACGGAGCCGAACGAAGTACGCTGATGCTGGTGAAAAGTCGAAGCGGGATCCTCATATCTCATACGGCCGGAACGGGTTTGTCTAGTGCCCAAAAGCTGCTTGTTCCAGTCTATGCCCCTTGAGGAATGCTCAGGGGTGAGTTGGGCAAGTTAGGAAGACTGGGATGGGAATTCCACGCAAGATTCACAAGTAAGGACGAGCTGGGCAAGTCATAGCTGTAGGCGTGACAACGTGACAGTAAGACTATGACGTTGTTTGCCTATAACCGGTGACACACATATGTACCATATACCCTTGGCTCAATGTTTGTGCAATTGACTCAACACCTAAATCCAGGTTTATCTTTATCTTTATCTTTTATTTATGCTTTAGTTTAGATTTATTTTTCTTGTTTGGCCAAGACGAGTTTGTGCAGAACCCCTTAACCTTTGGATGACTCGTGACCAAAAAGAAGACTACACCAACTCCTCGTGGGATTGACCCTATACTTGCTGCTAGCTGATCCTGGTAGTAGGAAATAGGAAATTTATAAATGTATTTTGTACGTGACTAAATGACGGTCGCGTCAGGGTTTAATATGATAAACTTATTAAGTTCCTCGAGAGGATATTATCAGCCTGTTATTAGCATGACAAAAATCCTTATTGCAATTCAATCGCATGCCAAACAACAATCGCTATCACCTAAGATATTGAGTATATTGAGCTTCAGACAGAGCTCTCACCCTTGATAAATCAAAGCAATAGACAATCAATCATTCATACCGATTAATTCAATTAAGGTTAAGATCATTTAAGTCCCCGAGATCTTGATTCTTAATCAGTCAAAATATAAGAATATATCTCACTATGATCCGTTTAATACATAAATGTACTAGCATAAATAAATAGCCAAGAAAAACTATTTTCCATTTATGCTACAGTCTAAACCGACAACTCGTCCGAAGTTGTCTCAACTGTGAACATTACTTCTATCTCAACTTTACCAATTATAAGATCTTCTGTGATAAACTACACACCATATAATCTAGGTATGAGATAATTTGACTATAATATGATCATGCAATAACAATATTTCAGATACAAGAATAACAGTGGATACAAGGTATCAATGTATACAAGCATAAAAGGCTTGCTTTCAGTATACAACCCTTCAATTAATGCTTGAGACCGAAAGGTCTTAGATTCAAGTCCTACCAGGACACGGTTAAAATTTATACTCTTATAATGACATACAGTTAGGCCAGGATAGTGTAGTATTATTAACAATACATTAGTTAATAAATTTTGTTTTGAGAGAATTATACGATGTATCGATTAATAATAGGAAAATACATTGTGCTTCTTCCTCAATGCTCCATTCCGATTTTCCTTTATTCTAATATTTTTGACATTATTATTAACGCAAACAACATCACAACTTTATAACTAAGATATAAAATTATTCTATTATGTAACATATCTCTCGACGGGAATGGAACACTCAAAATTTGTCAAGTACACATATCCATTAATTATATTAAGATTAGAATTTGATCACTAAATTACTTAGCAATTATATCGCAACTCAAACGGGCAATTGTAGTAGTAGCAATCGAGTATCGTCCACAACGACTATAGGACGAAGATACGACGAAAATAAAGTTTAGACACTATTCTACTAGTCAAGCTTCAAGGGGAGCATGATTTTGGATTTCTCAATTACTAAGAAACGAAATTAAAGCAAAGAAACAATCTAAAACGAACAACCACACAAATATGATCAAAGATACGATAAGAGACAAACATTGATTCTAGGGATTTGATTCAATTCTAGATGATAATGAAAATAACTTCCTAATTCGCATAGCCATATTACTAAGAAACGAAACTAAAGCAAAGAAACTGTAATATCCTGTTTTCCCGATAATTGAATAGTGAATATTGTATATTTCACTAGTGGGAATAATTATTTTATATGTGTGATTCAACTCAACCCACTTATATGATGATGTAATTTTATATTCGTTTGTGCATAAGAATATAATAAGATGCAAAATAAGTTAAATGGAGAAAAGAAAAGAAAACAAGACATGATTTATTATGCGTATGTGATACCTACGTGTGTGCAATTTAATTTAATTTCATGTGGTGACTTAATTGCTTCACTACAATAATGTGAATTGTGTGGTTACACAATTATTTGTGTTTAAAAGTATAAAAAATGTAAACTGCAAAGTAAATGGAATTAATAAAAAAAAAGACAAGAAGAAAGATGTGTGTAAATGCTACTCACGTGTGTGTGGTGTTTAAGGTTGAATGTTTTAGGAGAATAGTTTAATATTTAAAATATTAAGATAACTTCTACCATCAAACCTCGTCTAAACACTCCACCTCATTCTTTCCTTCCCTAGTAGTCAGCATATATATGATTAACAAGAGAACCAACTTCACCTTGCTCTTATCATACTAATACTTAGAATTAGATATTTTAAAAATAGAATTGAAGAACGGGAGTTACAGAAAGAAGGAAGAAAATAGAGCATGTGAGAGAAAAACCGAAAGGAAATAGGGGAGATGTAGAAAGAAAGGGGAAAATTGGGCAGGGGGAGAGGAAAACAGAGAGAGAAAGCAAGCTCGACTAGTAGAAAGGAAGAAGAAGGAAAATTTACAAGGTTTGAAATATATCCCACCTTTTGATTTCAGTTCTTGCAATCTTAATGATTAGTATAGGTCTTGTGGTTGAAATTATGAAGAAATAATCCTAGAGTTCTCTTGATGATTTTATATGGTTTGTTTTTGGTTGGTTTGAAATTGAATTAGTGGTCATTCCAGTTATATATTGGCATGTATATGTGTTATATCTGTTATAAGAGCACGATAAATAAATAAAAGTTAGAAAAAGAACTGATCATATAAAGTTATGCCCGCCAACTATTCAACTAAATGCAGAGAAGAAAGATGGCAACACATGCTAAAAGTTTGTGCAGGTTTATGTGTAAATATACCTACATACGTATATGACTTGCCAGATCATTTTCATGTCTTGATATAATAGAGAAGTTAAAAGACAATACATGACTTTCTGTGATTGTTGCCGTGAATTGATATAGAAGAGAGGGGAAATGCATAAGCTTGATAATGAATATATGTCCGAGTATGAATTTGTGGCCTTTGATTTAAGTTTGGATCTGTGTTGTTTGTATCTTATTGTTAATTCCTAATTTCATGATGTTATAATATGATTTGAATGAAGAAAATATGTAAAATTTGTGAGTTCAGATGAAGTAAGAAAGAAAAACGTGCAAAGTTAGGGAGGTTAATCATGATTTTCGCAAGTTTCAGCATGCTGCCAACTTGAGCAGTCTGCCTTTAAACAACAATAATTTTTGGCTCATTTAATATTTTTTAGTGCTGTAAATTTTGCCAGAAAATAGACTCTTGTATCTTTCCAGAGGTATATGGCACGCCTCCTAAATTTTAGTACACCAAATCAGTTTATTCATTGAAGTGGACTGTTCGGCAGAAAGCTTAGATGTCGACATGTTTTATGAAATCAGTTAATTGTTTAAAGTTGACTATTCTGCTGAAAGTTTATATGCCAACGTGTTTTATGTTGGAGAGAATGCAAGTTCTTTGGTGTATTCCTATTATTGAAATATGCATGCTCCTATGGAGTTTATAAAGTCCTACATTAGTTGAGTTTTCATGAGGAATTTGTCTATGTATTTGAGTGCAACATTTGAATGGAATTTATTTAAGCAGTCGAGCCTACAGCATGATGATTTTCAAAGCCTGAGTTTAGAGTTTATAAAAAGAAGATAATGAGTTCAAATCCCCGAAATAGTGAGTGTGGAAGTTGAGGATCAGACTTGTGAAAAGACTTAGATTTGGAAAATGAAACTAAGTTAGGCTCGTTTTGTGGGGCTGTAAGAAGGAGGACAGTAACTCCATCTCTGAGATCTTCGTTTAACTTCAGATTTATTCTATCTAGGTGGGTTTTTCTTTCTAAATGTATGTTGAGTTATTGAGCTCAATTTTTAAGAAATGGCAAATGCTATCCGTGAACAAAATGTTTTAAGTGCCTTCTATGTGTTTAAAGCTCTTATATTATCGATCGAGATGCTCAGATAACATAACACGTTAGATGAGCGTTGTGTACACTCCCAATGTCATGATATGCAATGGTCGATCACCATTGTGTGCTTGACATAGTTTAGTGAATCCTCTAAGCTTCGCCTCGAGATTCACCCAGAGAACTCTTGGAGCTTCGGCTCAAGGTTCACGCAGTTATAAGAGTAACACTAGATCGTCACAAGCAGCAGGCTTGAAGTATGAGTAAAAGTTTGAATGAATTTAGAAGTGTTTTTGTTTTGAAATCTTCTAAGTATCATTAGCTGTTACGGATATGCTACTCTACTGTTTGTGTTTTCAGAAAATATTATGAAATGAATTACCCACTGAGTGCATTAGTGCTCAGCCCAAACGTTTTCTAAATATTTTCATATCTTGGAGCACATGCGGGCAAGTGAAACTGAGGCTAGGATTCAACATTTGAATTTGCTTCCTCTAATTTAAGTTTTTTTTAGCTTATTCGACTATGTCGACTTGTGGTTGTTTCTATTCTTTGAATCCTAGTTTTGATGTATCTAATATTGTAAGCCTTTCTATTTTCGGATACGACTAGAACTTCGATCCTGTACATGATTATGTAAGGATTTTGAATAAAGTATTGCATTTAACCTCATTCAAGCTTAGCCCGTTCCATTGTTGAATGTGATAGTTTTCTTGAATGAAATCTCAAGTTTTATCTTGTGGAGGCTTAGCATGTTCTTTTGCTCTTTCTTAGTTTTAATCATTAGTCATTCCCCGTTAAGTCACTATTTAAAAAGTGGGGTATGACACAATGGTATCAGAGCGGAGTTCTCTTCCGTTTCTGAAAACAGTAGTCATTGAGATCGAGTCTAAAATTGCATCTCTAGACTTTTAAGTAATATGGCAATCCTCAATTCACCGTCGCAGTGCCCTCGACAAAAAGTTTGTAAGGTATGTTACAAATTTGTATTCAAGTGATTCGAATGTGGCTTTATTGCTTTAATGCTTTACTGCTAAAGAATTTATGAGATTGTCACTTTCATGTGCTTTCCAACCCTGATATAATTTATTTGAGTCGGAATCTTGTAATTTAGCTTGTTGTATGTGGATCAGTAAGCCTTTACAGCCCGTTTTAGCAAAGATATTGTATCAAATTTGATTCATTTATGTGAATTGGTTTCATCACTTCATGTTTGGGGCTTGTGAGCCACATGATCAGAATCAGAATTTCAATTATGTTTTGTCATTTTGGGTTTCCTAAACCTATGACTCGGTTTGGACTCAAAAGCTATTCGAGTTCTCTAACTCTTTGGTAAGATATTTGTACTAAGTTAATAACTAGTACACCTAGTGTTTGCCATCTTAGGTTTTTCTTGACCTTTGAGAATCAGCAGTAATCAAGTACTAGTAGTACCAGTTTGTTGCCTAAGCTGTTACATTAGTAAAGTATGATCTACTCGTAGTTGGAGGGATACACAAATTATTACTATATAGAGACGGTAGCGGAATGACATAGAGTTAGTGCTTTAAGTTAGAAGTTCACTTGAAGCTCTACAAGAGAAAAATAAATTGTTATGTTTGGGACTGAGTTCCCATATGACTGAGAAATGGTTATGCTTGAGCCTGGCCAGCCCAGCATAACTAGAATCTCGGTAGTTGTCACCTTGGATTTTCGAATCCTTAGATACAATTTTCGTGCAGGTCGGTTTGATTCTAAGTATCCTTGATAAGTTGTCATGTTAAGGTTTAAAACTATCCTTTGTCATAATAAGAACCGTTTAGTAAATTATATGGCAACAGTAAGTTTGTCAACTGGATTTATTACCAAGTTCCAAAACAAGTAGGTGTTGCCTCTTCGCATGTAGACACATGCACAAAGCTTGAATGTATTATGAGATATCACAACAACATAGATGAGAAGAACATAGAATTGAGTTTTGAGAAAAGTGGATAATCTATACTCTTTTTGACAGATTAGTTTGAACCAATGTATTAGGTTCAGAGATTTGTCTTTTAATACAAAATCATGTCTCTATTATAATGCAATCTAATGACATTCAGAAGTCATGTATCGACTATAGGAATTTGAACAAGTTTATGATTAAGGATATACAATAAATGAAATCTTGTAAAATTGAAAATGAAGAATACCGTCTAACTAGTATGAAGTTGGTAGCCTTGGGTGTAGAACTAGTCTGGCAAGGAGTCAAGAAAATCGAGCAGAACAAGTAAAAGTAGGACTCCTTGAGATACTAGAGAGTAGGTCGAGTAACCTATAAGTTGTTTTGCCACAAGGCAGGGGAGATGTTCACTACCATTAACAAGAAGATAAATATAGGAATTTGAAAATAAGATGAAAGTCTAGAATTCCAAGATATATCAAATTTCGAGGACGAAATATTTTTATAAGGAGAGTGTAATACCCGACTTTTTCTACAGTCTTTAAAAATGAAAGTTATTAATAATTATGGCTTTGCACGCCTAAGAACATGAAATTAAATTCTAAGATTTACGGTGAAATCCGTTTCCGAAAATAATTTCCAGAAATCGGACGAACGACTACTGTATTAGGGTTTTCGCGTTCGTTAAGTTTTTCGCCCGGAAACTCGGAATCGAATTCCGTCAGAATTTACATTCACTTTTTCTTCGAGACGAGTTCATCGGAGAAAGTTAATTTTTATGATTTTCCGGACGAATTTTGGCCTGTGACGTCCCGACTTTTTCTCGGTTTTTGAAAAAACGAATTAGGTTTTCCGAGTACGTAAATTATTTCCAATCTAACGGACGAATTAAATTTCGTCAATTCCGTAACAAACTAGGAAAGTATTTCTTGACTTTTAAAACGGCGTTTAAGAGCCGGAAACGAGTTATTTCGATAAATTTTTCCCTCGCCAAACGTCTCATTAGCGAGTCACTATGTTTATTAGATATTTTCCTCTACTTTATGAGTCACCTTTGTGACTCATCACCCTTCCCCTTATCTCCCCCATGTCCGCCACTTTCCCATCTCATCTCTCCCTCATTTTCTTCTTCATCATCCTCCATTGAAGCAACTCTCAAGCTCCTTCCAATATCAATACTCCTACGTCTACCTATCAAATCCAAATCCGAGTTCACAAGACAAAAGGTAAGAGCTCACCTTCCTTTTGAACCGAACAAACCTTGTCTTCCCCATCTTTTATTTTTTCCGAAAATTAGGGGATTGGATTAGCATGTGATTTCTTGTTCGATACATGTTCTAGGATGATTAGAATCGAGTTCTACGGATCAAATCATGAAGAAAAATCAAGAACCCTAACCCCTAATTAGTACCGAAAATTTTCAGATTTGGGGCTTTTGATTCGTGCTCGATTTCTTTGTCGATTGATTGTTAGATTAGTGTTTCTTATGATGTTTATTGATCGTATGAATTGTTTTAGATTTTTCTAAAAATAAAATCCAAAACCTAAGAGACGAAGAAGGCTCGATTTAGGTTAGTAAATGTTATGATATGCTCGATTGGTTGATGGAAATGAGTTATACGATGCATGAGGATGAATATATATTAAATTGAGATTTTTCTAAAAATAAAACGAAAAGTGTAAGAGACGAAGATGTGTTAATAAGTCGAGGCTCGATAATGTTTTGATAATATGATTTGCATGTTAGTAATGCTCGTTAGATGATAATCGTCGTCGTAAAATTTGAATGAAAACGGAGAACGTAAAATTTTACGTAAGAGACGAACGACGGTCTATAAGTCGAGAATAGATGATGATATGAGGATATGAATTGCGTATTTATGATTCTTGATAGATGATGAATAATGTTGTAAATTTTGAACGAATTCTAAAGATGTTGGATTTTTCTTAAGAGACGAACAAATGATGATAAGTAATGATAGAAAAGTCGATTAATGATTCTATTTGGATATTGATGATTATTAATGATTAAGGATCGAGTTTGTAGTTGACGACATGTTCGTCCGAGCTATGAAAAGATAAGTTGTAGTTATAATCGAGAAGTAGAAACAAGAAGTTAGGATTTTTGAACGAGAAGTTGAACTTGAAATGGTTTAGTAATTGTTTAGTTTAAAACATGAGGTTTTGATCGTCATGTTTATAAACGAGAAATAAAAAGGGGTCTGTCACGTATAATGATACGAGTAGACTGTAATGAGACAGTAAATTCGTGAGAATTTAAGTTCGATAACATAGAACGAACCTAGAAAACTGTGCGTCGATTTTATCGAGCATTAGGGTTCACTCGGCAGTTTTTGCGACGTTCCACGGAAACTACGATATCTCCTAGCTCGTTAATCAGAATCGAGATCCGCGAATTGGAGAGTAAACTAGACACCCGTACCTTTCTTTTGGTATAAGATTCGACCCCTGTTTCGCAAACCCCTGTTCTGGACAGACTTACTGACCTCGTGCAGTGTATGTTCAAATGCAGTTTTCTTAAGTTGAATTCTTCTCAACTTAAACTCTTTCGATCTTTTAAGTCGTTTCAAGTTATCGACTACCTTCTTTCTACCGACCTAAAGTGTCGTGTACAGAACTGAGTAAGTGTCAAACGAGATGCGTTCGTATCTCGTTTCTTTTTAACTAAAAGAGTTTAGTTAGCATGCAAATGCCTAAAACGTCTAAAGAACTAAAACTTTATCCGATTCTTTTCGTATTCGTTTATCGTTTGCGACCGAGTTTTAAAGTATGATGTCTACGATGAAGGAGGAAGTCAGCACAAGGAAAGGACGGAAGACTAAAGACGGAAGCACATGTCTTTGTTCTGTAGTTAATCAAGGTGGGCTTTCCTATATATCAAATAAAACGAGCAATGCTCGAAAACCTTTTCTTTATTGCTTTGATAATCGTGTTTTCAAAGTGATAATCATGGCATGAACTGTTTTGTGTTTTATGTGAGTTCTCTTGTACCTTATGAGTTAATCAAAAGGGGTTAACTAACGATCGGCTCTGAGTTAGTCAAAAGGGGCTTTCCAGAGTTAGTGCACTTTGTAGCCTGTGGTGTATGTGGTATCCTGTTGAGGGGTAGCCAGCCACGGTGAATTATGACTGGTCAAGATTTGAACGTAACATCTATGAAAATGCTTGCGCAAGCTAACTTATGAAAATGAGAAAGAAAATGTTTAGTAGACACAGGTCTTTAATGAAAAACCCCGATGTGCTACAGGATTGAAATGCCTGATTATCTATACTTATGTTTATGTTTTCGGCAACGTACCCACTAAGTACTTTTGTACTTAGCCCTGCATATGTTTTCAAAATGTGCAGGTTGAAGCGACGAAGCGGCGACGGTTGAGTTAGAGTTGAATAAGAATTTAGGAAGACTTTGTATATAGTTCACAATTGCGATGCTAGACTCTAAACTCTTTTGATGTTGTGTATTTAATCACTGTAGTCTAAGTTCTGTAATATAACTTAGAAGCTTTTGAATTACTTTCTCGAGTAATCTTTCGAGATTAACTCTTTCTTTTCGTCAATAAAGTTTTGTTCATAGAAGATAAGATGTTATGTATGTATGTTTATTCTTTCATCCCCATTCTTCCCCACTTCTTTAATCCAACCCCAGTCGCACCCCGGCTTCTGCCGTCCCTCGGGATTTGGGGCTGTGACAGAGTGGTATCAGAGCAATCGTTTCTGCTCTGCATACAAGTTTTCTTTCAAAGTAGTCAGATAGAGTATTCGTTCATACTCTATACCCGAGTCTTCTTTCAAGTGAGATAGGGTCGTAACACTAAGATTAAGAGTGTAGATGACAACTCAACCTCTTGCTACGTCGACTCAACGAAGGAAAGAAAGAAAGAAAGAAAGAAAGAAAGAAAGGAAAGAATTTCAGAAATGTGTTTTCTTTTAAGAAAATTTTTGAATAAGTATTTAAAAAGTTAAGAAATGATAATGGTGCCAAGAATTAAATTGTGAAAGTATGAGAATCATACTTGTTTTGTGCTATGTGAATTACGTGAAATTGTTTGCGCAATGATTTCTTTTATTTGAAAGTATGATGGCACGAGAATTTGGACTGGTTCTAGGGATTTTCCTGGTTCGCTAAGAACATAGACTTTGAATCTAAGGTCTTTCCGATTCCCTGAGAACATAGATGCTTTAAGAAGTGTTGGATCCAAATGATTTCGAAAGAAGATCGTAAAACGGGAAGAACTTTTATAGACGAATGTCACGTGCGTAAAGTGACATGAACAAAGACTTCGCAGAGTCAATTTTTGTTTTTATAATTAAGAGCCGATAAGAATTTCCTTCAAGGAAATAAAATAAGTAATGATAAGGAAGGTAAATCCTGTACCAAGTAAGCGAAAGAAACGATTAGACATTTGAGAAGCATTGGCTTCAAAATAAGAAAGAAATGATCGGGTCAAGAAGGACAGAATAAAGGGGATAAAAGTAAATAAAAAGAAACGAATGTTACTTCCGTAAAAGTAACATGAACGAATTCGTTTTTCAGTTGGAGTTCGCCTCGCTCGAACTTCAAGAAAAGATTGGTTATAATTACCACGAAACAAGTACGAATTGTAGTTAATTTCCAACGATTGATCGATTCTAACGACAACTAGAACTTGGGTTCTAAAGTTATTTCTCCAGTAATTATTCCATTTCCTTTTTGGAATTCGTTTCATATTTCATAATCGAACGAAGAACACGATAAGTATTAGATTCAAGTGTCGAGAGGACAGAATCTTTTGTAAATGAATGTTACTTTTGAATGAGTAACATGAACAAAGTAGACGTACTTTGTTTTAATAAGTGAGAATCGTAAAAAAAAATTCTAAATTAATGGAAGAAAGTAAGAAAGAATAAAGAAAGAAAGAAATGAGGAATAAAGAAAGAAAGCAATAGGAAATAAAGTAAGAATGCGAAAGAATTTTTAGATAAAGGATGGAAATAAAATCTTGAAATTTTATTTCTATATATTGTTTAAGAGCAATTCTTTGTGAATTGTTAAATGTTTAAGATAAGTTTGTCGGTTTAAGTGGAGACATTACAATTGAATAAGGAATATTCATTTTTGGTAATTTAAGTATTTACGTAAGATAAGTTATTTTTCCAACCCGTTACTAATCCGTGTTTCATAAAAACTTTGTAGGATGGATACTAGATTCGACACGGCGCAGGAGAGCCAATTCTCGCCACAGCGTACTTGGGCAGATCAGATATTAGATAAAGTAAGAACGATACGTGGTTATCAGTTAAGAGTTTTTCTTCAAGAAAGCTAGGATGATTAAGAAAGTTAAGATGGTTAAGGTAAACTAAGAAACGTTAAGAGTTTGATTGCAATTTGAGACATTGCTAGATGATTAAGGTAGGTTATTTCTGTTTTGATTGAACGGGACAGAGGTTCCATGTGATTGAGGGACTGTTATGTGGACTTGATCAACCCACATGATAAGAAACTCAGTAATGGGTCTTATGCCCCGTGAGCAAAACCTCTTTTAGTAGGGTATATTGGGACTCTCTTGTTTAAGAGAGCGTTACGTCGTAGAGCGGATTATACGCGAGTACCTTATTTACGTAAATGACCTAGATCATGACATAAGACAGTTTGTCAACAACTTCGCATCGCACTAATACTCGGCCAAATATTCTGTTGATAAACGGAAAACTATGAAGGACCTAATCGGTCGACTGCCTGAGGAATGGCAAGGATGGGCGAACAACACCGCCTGGCACCATCTCACTTAAATAAGATACGTTGTAGAACCACAGGAAACCTTGTTGAATCCAGGTTAGCAATCCAGGCACGATATCTACGGATTAGACGTATTACATCTGTTCCTATACTACCCCATTACCCTTTTTCGCTACATTCCGGTTTTCCAGAACCAAGGTCACTCTTCGAGATGGACCTAGTGCTTGCCAAGTTGCTAGGGTTACCACCCGTAATTGCTCCATTTAGCAAGTTCCTCCCAGAGTTAGCCTCGCTTGTTAAGGAGGTGGAATTGATATTGGATTTAGCTCGGTCTTGGACCAGAGATAGGGGACAGTTTGAGGCAGGACCATTAGGAGTCCCTACCCCCGAGGCATATATGTGCCTAGTTCGCACCATGCGTACCTGTCTCCTCCCGAGAGGAGGAGCACAGCGGCCAGCTTTGACGAGTTGGTTCTACACTTAGAGAGGGTCGTTCCAGAGTACCACTACCACCACCTTCAGTGCAAATGAACAGCACTGTAACTAGGGTTGGCAAAATAGTTGCGTTAGTCTTTAGATAGATTTAGAGAAGGACTCGGAGGAGGACTCCGAGAGTTTATAGGCCGTAGAGGGCAGTTCAGACTAGACCGCAGTTAGTTGAGCGGAGTGTCAGGGACGCGTAGTAGTAGTAGTGGTAGTCCTTTTGGTTTTGTACATAGTCGGATCAGTAACTAGTTTTTGTAGTACCCCGACGGATACGAAGTTTTATGAATCGTTTGCGTTCTAGTACTTCCAGTAGTACAGTAATGCAATATGTTAGTGCATCCTGTACAGGTAGGCAGTCAGCCTAGCTTAGACTCGTTGTAGTCTAGTTTTTGTATAAGTCCTTGTTAAAGGCAGAACTAATATTCTTTTTGATGTATACATATATATGTATATACATGCCCCGTGAGAGGGTTTTGATCACAAGAAAGTTTCTTATGAATCGTATAACTAAACTAGAATGTCAAATGAACTCGTGTAATGAGAGTTTAATTTAACCTTGAAGGTTAAAAGTTGAAACAATTAGAATCGAAGTTAATATTATTTTGCTTTTACGTGAAATTGTTAAGTTGGGAAAGGGATTAGTGAGTAAATGAAGGCTTAAAAGCGAGTGCTAATGAGAAAATTTTTGTATCTTATAGTTCCAAAATGTCGCTGAGAGTTGTTAACAACCAAAGAGGACCTGATAATCCTAGAGGATCTGATAGCTGTCAAGAACAACGTATAGGCGAAGAAAAGCAAAAACATCAAGTAACCCTTCTACTTTCCCCACCCCTACAACAACGTAATATTGAAAATTTATTCTTCAGAAGAAATCCACCAGTTTTCAATGGGTCTAGTAACCCAAGTGATGCTGAGCATTGGGTACGCTCTATAGAAGGAATTTTTGAGCTTCTTAGATTTAGTGATAAGGAGCGCCTAGTATGTGCTTCGTCTCAGCTAGCCGGACCAGCTAAATACTGGTGGAAGACTAGACAGGAAATCATGCCGGCAGAGCAAGTGGCTCAAATCACTTAGAATGATTTGAAGGAGGCATATTATGATAAGTATGTATTCGATCAAGTGGAAACTGAAGAGGAAATAGCAAGAAAATTTCAAGGAGAACTTAAATATAAACTGGGAATAGCATTGGCCAGACACGAAGGACTGAGCTATGCAGAACTACTAGGACGAGTCCTAGAAATAGAGGCAGCAGTGCCAGATAAAGGAAAGAGGGTAGTACCCATATCAGCACCAATCCAGACTTCAACCCAAAACCTGTCCAACAATAATATTAACTATAAGGGAAAAAGGAAATGGAAAGGAAATAGCAGTGATTGTTACCAGCGCCACAACAATCAAGGGAAACAGAGTAGAAATCGGCAGGGCTTTCAGCAGCCAAATAAAAATAACAACTATGGTAAGAAGAAGTGGCAAAGGAATAAACCACAAGGAAATAAACAATCAAGACAAGGGAAGGGAAATAATCTACAAGGACAGCTACAAAGGCAGCAAAGGAACAGTAACCAAGGAGAAATCAATGTACCTACCTGTCTTAAGTGCAATAGAATGCACTTCGGTAATTGTCTAGCAAACGTTGATGGATGTCTTAGCTGTGGTCAGAAAGGACATGCGAGAAGAAATTGCTCAGAGCCGTGGCAAGCGGTAGAACAGGAACATGATGTTTCTACTTGTTCTAATTGTAATAAGAAGCATGATGGTGTTTGTCAAGCAGGTACGAGAAATTGTTTTAAATGTGGGCAGACGGGACATATAAAGAGGAATTGCCCAATGCGGTTTCAAACGGTGGAACCAAACCAGTATGATCAGTCCCAACCATTAAACGCAATCTCAGCCCAGTCACAGCAACAACTGACACAACAAAAACAGAATGCAAAAGCATACACGATTAGGCAGAAAAAGCGCAATAAGGGCAAAGGAAAGTTGGCAGGTATAGGACAAACTTCTTAATTACCTTGTCATTCTTCTACCTCTTACCAAAACCTTTCAGTCATTATTTCTAGTGCCTGTCGACACTATAAGAGTAAGACTAGAGTGCGCTAATCGTAAGATAAAAATAACCACGCCTTAGGAGAAATTATCGTCACTCCCTTAGTTTTTCTCAAACATAGAATTTAACTTAAGGTCTTTTTAAGATCATATCAAACAATCGGAAAGTAATATAATATTCGACGTAGATATAATCTTAGGAATAGACTAGTTGATTGAGAATTACGCTATGATTCTCTGCAACGAGAGAAAGATCTCTTTTCGACCCCTGGGTAGAGAACCAACAGGATTTCATGGGTTTTCAATGGGTAGGAGAGTACCGATAATATCCGCTTTACAAGTCAAGAAGTTGATGAAGAAGAAAGATAGCACAGCTCATCTTATGTACCTAGTTGGAGAACCAGGAGCCAAGAGGATCATTCAAGATATGAAAATTCTGAACGAGTATAAGAACGTTTATCCAAACATACTATCTAGTTTACCACCAGATCGTCACGTAGATTTCACGATTGATTTGGAACTAGGATCGGCCCCCAAATCTAAAGCCCCATATAGGATGGCACCGAAAGAGTTAGAAGAACTTAAAATCCAATTACAAGAGCTAATAGACCTTGGTTTTATCAGACCAAGCGTCTCACCTTTGTGAGAGCCAGTTTGTTTGTTAGAAAGAAGGATGGTTCTATGAGAATGTTCATAGGCTACCACAAGTTAAAGAAGATAACCCTTAAGAATAAGTATCTTTTATAAGGATGGAAGACCTCTTGATAAGCTTAAAAAGGAACAAGTATATTTCGAGGATAGACTAAAGGTCTAAACAACAGTAGTTAAAGAATAAATCGGAGATATACCTAAAACCGCCTTCACATCAGATATGGCCATTACGAATTCTTAGATATGCCATTTGGTTCGACTAACTTTCCCGCAGTATTCATGGATCTCATGAATCGAAATTTTTCCACCCATACTTAGACAAATTCGTCTTAGTATCTATCGACGACATTCTCATTTGCTCCAAGAATAAGGAAGAACATAAGGAACGCTTGAGAATAGTCTTAGAAACGCTTAGAGCCGAGAAGCTTTACTCCAAGTTTAGTAAGTGCGAGTTCTAGCTGAAGGAAGTAATGTTCCTTGGACACATCGTATCAGCAGAAGGCATTAAAGTGGATCCTGCCAAGGTCGAGGCAGTGCGCGATTGGAAATCGCCGACAAGTCCGAACGAAGTTAGAAGTTTCTTAGGTTCAGCCGGTTATTACAGAAGATTCATCGAAGGATTTTCAATGATTGCTAGGCCTATGACGCAGCTACTTCAAAAAGAAAATAAGTTTAAATGGACTGACAAGTGCGAGATAAGTTCGCAGACGCTCAAGGAAAGGATGACTATCGCACCAGATTTAGCCCTCCAGAAACAAATAAGGAATACGATGCATTTACAGAGGCTTCAAAGATCGGATTAGAGTGCGTCAGGATGCAAGATGGAAAGGTGATAGCTTACGCTTCACGACAACTTCGACCTCATGAAGTTGAATACCCAACCCACGACTTAGAACTAGCAGCCGTTGTGCATGCATTAAAATATTTGGAGACACCATCTCTATGGTGTTAGGGTTGAGATTTTTACGGACCATAAGAGTTTGAAGTACCTTTTCGAGCAAAAGGAATTGAACATGAGACAAAGACGATGGCTCAAATTAGTCAAGGATTATGATTATGGTATCAATTGCTATCTAGGAAAAAGCTAAGTGTAGTAGCAGGCATGCTGAGTCGAAAGACCCCAACTAAGTTTAAATGTTTCTTCATCAAGGAAGAAACACTTATATGAGAATTCGAGATGAAGAATAGAGAGGTGCTCAATACAACTGAAGCGATAACAAGCCAAATAATAGTGATCGTAGCTACACCAGACTTACGAAAAGATTACAAGTGCCTAGGGAAAGGACGAGTCGATCGAGAAGCTTCAACTAAGGATAAGAACGGATAAACCAGACGGTTATTCCGAAGCAATGGATAATGTGATAGAAATTAAAGAATGGACTTAGCATTCCCGATGACAACAAATTTAAGACTTAAGAAAGGATTTCTGGTAGAATTGTTTGAAACGAGACGTTGCCTCGTTTGTAGAAAGATGTTTAGCTTATCAGCAAGTGAAAGCTTTACGCTGACGACCATACGGGTTGTTATAACCGTTAAGTATTTCCATGTAGAAATGGAAGAATATTTTTTTGACGTTGATCAAATTGTTATAACGATAGTTATTAAGCTGCGATAAGTATTGTGCCTTACAAGGCCTGGTAGAAAAAGAAGTTTCAAGATAACTGTCTTATTGTCATAAGGTAAGTGAAAGAAAAAACGTAGGATCAACTACGGTCAGTGAAATGATCGAGATCATTCGATAGATTCGTGTCAGAATGAAAGGAGTTTAAGGAAGGCGAAAGTCTTACGTATATGCGACCATCAGAGCAAAAGTTCGAAAAAGGAGATAAAGTTTTTTAAGATAACTCCATTAGAGAGAATCGTTAGATTCGTGTCAAGCATCAGCTTAGACAAAAGATTTAGATGATTAGTGGATATCTCGAACAAGATAGCTTCCAATACGGATAGTTATGGCGATGTTGCCAAGTTTATGGAATGTTTATTATATGCATATCTCATTTTGAGAAAAAGTGTGTGTTTAATTCTGCACACGCGGTTTGGTCAGCAAGACGTCGATCTTGAAACTGACTTAAGTTATGAAGAAAGACCGCAATCGATTTTCAATCGAAAAAGCGTGAAAGTTAAGAAGCAAGTCGATACGGTTAGTAAAAGTGTTATAGGATTATCACGGGTAAGAAGAAGTCACGTGAGAACTCGAAGAAGAGTTGAGGGAAGAGTACCCAGAACAGTTTAAGAAAATAAGCAAATTTCGGGACGAAATTTTTCGTAAGGGGGGTAGGATGTAATACCCCAGACTTATTCTACAATCTTTAAAAATGAAAGTTATTAATAATTATGGTTTTGCACGCTTAAGAACATGAAATTAAATTCTATGATTTACGGTGAAATCCGTTTCCGAAAATAATTTCCAGAAATCGAACGAACGACTACTGTATTAGGGTTTTCGCGTCCGTTAAGTTTTTCGCCCGGAAACTCGGAATCGAATTCCGTCAGAATTTACATTCACTTTTTCTTCGAGACGAGTTCACCGGAGAAAGTTAATTTTTATGATTTTCCGGACGAATTTTGGACTGTGACGTTCCGACTTTTTCTCGGTTTTTAAAAAAATGAATTAGGTTTTCCGAGTACGTAAATTATTTCCAATCTAACGGACGAATTAAATTTCGTCAATTCCGTAACTAACTAGGACAGTTCTCCTTAGCGAGTCACTATGTTTATTAGATATTTTCCTCTACTTTATGAGTCACCCTTGTGACTCATCACCCTCCCCCTTATCTCCCCCATGTCCGCCACTTTCCCATCTCATCTCTCCCTCATTTTCTTCTTCATCATCCTCCATTGAAGCAACTCTCAAGCTCCTTCCAATATCAATACTCCTCCGTCTACCTATCAAATCAAAATCCGAGTTCATAAGACGAAAGGTAAGAGCTTCACCTTCCTTTTGAACCGAACAAACCTTGTCTTCCCCATCTTTTATTTTTTTTCGAAAATTAGGGGATTGGATTAGCATGTGATTTCTTGTTCGATACATGTTTTAGGATGATTAGAATTGAGTTCTACGGATCAAATCATGAAGAAAAATCAAGAACCCTAACCCCTAATTAGTACCGAAAATTTTCAGATTTGGGGCTTTTGATTCGTGCTCGATTTCTTTGTCGATTGATTGTTAGATTAGTGTTTCTTATAATGTTAATTGATCGTATGAATTGTTTTAGATTTTTCTAAAAATAAAATCCAAAACCTAAGAGACGAAGAAGGCTAGATTTAGGTTAGTAAATGTTATGATATGCTAGATTGGTTGATGGAAATGAGTTATACGATGCATGAGGATGAATATATATTAAATTGAGATTTTTCTAAAAATAAAACGAAAAGTGTAAGAGACGAAGATGTGTTAATAAGTCGAGGCTCGATAATGTTTTGATAATATGATTTGCATGTTAGTAATGCTCGTTAGATGATAATCGTCGTCGTAAAATTTGAATGAAAATGGAAAACGTAAAATTTTACGTAAGAGACGAACGACGGTCGATAAGTCGAGAATAGATGATGATATGAGGATATGAATTGCGTATTTATGATTCTTGATAGATGATGAATAATGTTGTAAATTTTGAACGAATTCTAAAGATGTTGGATTTTTCTTAAGAGACGAACAAATGATGATAAGTAATGATAGAAAAGTCGATTAATAATTCTATTTGGATATTGATGATTATTAATGATTAAGGATCGAGTTTGTAGTTGACGACATGTTCGTCCGAGCTATGAAAAGATAAGTTGTAGTTATAATCGAGAAGTAGAAACAAGAAGTTAGGATTTTTGAACGAGAAGTTGAACTTGAAATGGTTTAGTAATTGTTTAGTTTAAAACGACGAGGTTTTGATCGTCATGTTTATAAACGAGAAATGAAAAGGGGTCTATCACGTATAATGATACGAGTAGACTGTAATGAGACAGTAAATTCGTGAGAATTTAAGTTCGATAACATAGAACGAACCTAGAAAACCGTGCGTCGATTTTATCGAGCATTAGGGTTCACTCGGCAGTTTTTGCGACGTTCCACGGAAACTGCGATATCTCCTAGCTCATTAATCGAAATCGAGATCCGCGAATTGGAGAGTAAACTAGACACCCGTACCTTTCTTTTGGTATAAGATTCGACCCCTGTTTCGCAAACCCCTGTTCTGGACAGACTTACTGACCTCGTGCAGTGTATGTTCAAATGCAGTTTTCTTAAGTTGCATTCTTCTCAACTTAAACTCTTTCGATCTTTTAAGTCGTTTCAAGTTATCGACTACCTTCTTTCTACCGACCTAAAGTGTCGTGTACAGAACTGAGTAAGTGTCAAACGAGATGCGTTCGTATCTCGTTTCTTTTTAACTAAAAGAGTTTAGTTAGCGTGCAAATGCCTAAAACGTCTAAAGAACTAAAACTTTATCCGATTCTTTTCGTATTCGTTTATCGTTTGCGACCGAGTTTTAAAGTATGATGTCTACGATGAAGGAGAAAGTCAGCACAAGGAAAGGACGGAAGACTAAAGACGGAAGCACGTGTCTTTGTTCTGTAGTTAATCAAGGTGGGCTTTCCTATATATCAAATAAAACGAGCAATGCTCGAAAACCTTTTCTTTATTGCTTTGATAATCGTGTTTTCAAAGTGATAATCATGGCATGAACTGTTTTGTGTTTTATGTGAGTTCTCTTGTACCTTATGAGTTAATCAAAAGGGGTTAACTAACGATCGGCTCTGAGTTAGTCAAAAGGGGCTTTCCAGAGTTAGTGCACTTTGTAGCCTGTGGTGTATGTGGTATCCTGTTGAGGGGTAGCCAACCACGGTGAATTATGACTGGTCAAGATTTGAACGTAACATCTATGAAAATGCTTGCGCAAGCTAACTTATGAAAATGAGAAAGAAAATGTTTAGTAGACACGGGTCTTTAATGAAAAACCCCGATGTGCTACAGAAATGAAATGTCTGATTATCTATACTTATGTTTATGTTTTCGGCAACGTGCCCACTAAGTACAAGTGGTACTTTTGTACTTAGCCCTGCATATGTTTTCAAAATGTGGAGGTTGAAGCGACGAAGCGGTGACGGTTGCGTTAGAGTTGAATAAGAATTTAGGAAGACTTTGTATATAGTTCACAATTCCGCTGCTAGACTCTAAACTCTTTTGATGTTGTGTATTTAATCACTGTAGTCTAAGTTCTGCAATATAACTTAGAAGCTTTTGAAGTACTTTCTCGAGTAATCTTTCGAGATTAACTCTTTCTTTTCGTCAATAAAGTTTTGTTCATAGAAGATAAGATGTTATGTATGTATGTTTATTCTTTCATCCCCATTCTTCCCCGCTTCTTTAATCCAACCCCAGTCGCACCCCGGCTTCTGCCGTCCCTCGGGATTTGGGGCTGTGACAAAGGGAGGGATGTAATATCCCGTTTTCCCCGATAATTGAATAGTGAATATTGTATATTTCAGTAGTGGGAATAATTATTTTATATGTGTGATTCAACTCAACCCACTTATATGATGATGTGATTTTATATTCGTTTGTGCATAAGAATATAATAATATGCAAAATAAGTTAAATGGAGAAAAGAAAAGAAAACAAGACATGATTTATTATGCGTATATGATACCTACGTGTGTGCAACTTAATTTAATTTCATGTGGTGACTTAATTGCTTCACTACAATAATGTGAATTGTGTGGTTACACAATTATTTATGTTTAAAAGTATAATAAAATGTAAACTGCAAAGTAAATGGAATTAATAAAAAAAAAAAAGACAAGAAGAAAGATGTGTGTAAATGCTACTCACGTGTGTGTGTGGTGTTTAAGGTTGAATGTTTTAGGAGAATAGTTTAATATTTAAAATATTAAGATAACTTCTACAATCAAAACTCGTCTAAACACTCCACCTCATTCTTTCCTTCCCCACTAGTCAGCATATATATGATTCACAAGAGAACCGACTTCAGCTTGCTCTTATCATACTAATGCTTAGAATTAGATATTTTAAAAATAGAATTGAAGAACGGGAGTTATAGAAAGAAGGAAGAAAAGAGAGAAGGTGAGAGAAAAACCGAAAGGAAATAGGGGAAAGAGTAGAAAGAAAGGGGAAAATTGGGCAGGAGGAGAGGAAAACAGAGAGCTCGACCAAGAGAGATAAAAAAAAAAAAAGCAAGCTCGACTAGTAGAAAGGGAGAAGAAGGAAAATTTACAAGGTTTGAAATATATCCCACCTTTCGATTTCAGTTCTTGCAATCTTAATGATTAATATAGGTCTTGTGGTTGAAATTATGAAGAAATAATCCTAGAGTTCTCTTGATGATTTTATATGGTTTATTTTTGGTTGGTTTGAAGTTGAATTGGTGGTCATTCTAGTTATATATTGGCATGTGTATGTGTTATATCTGTTATAAGAGCACGATAAATGAAAAAAAATTAGAAAAGGAACTGATCATATAAAGTTATGCCCTCCAACTATTCAACTAAATGCAGCGAAGAAAGATGGCAACACATGCTGAAAGTTTGTGCAGGTTTATGTGTAAATATACCTAAATACGTATATAACTTGCCAGATCATTGTCATGTCTTGATATAATAGAGAAGTTAAAAGAAAATACATAACTTTCTGTGATTGTTGCCATGAATTGATATAGAAGAGAGGGGAAATGCATAAGCTTGATAATGAATATATGTCCGAGTATGAATTTGTGGCATTTGATTTAAGTTTGGATCTGTGTTGTTTGTATCTTATTGTTAATCCCTAATTTCATGATGTTATAATATGATTTGAATGAAGAAAATATGTAAAATTTGTGAGTTCGGATGAAGTAAGAAAGAAAAACGTGCAAAGTTAGGGAGGTTAATCATGATTTTCGCAAGTTTCAGCATGCTGCCAACTTGAGCAGTCTGCCTTTAAACAACAATAAATTTTTGCTCATTTAATATTTTTGAGTGCTATAAATTTTGCCAGAAAATAAACTCTTGTATCTTTCCAGAGGTATATGGCACGCCTCCTAAATTATAGTACATCAAATCAGTTTATTCATTGAAGCGGACTATTCTGCAGAAATCTTAGGTGTCGACATATTTTATGAAATCAGTTAATTGTTTAAAATTGACTGTTCTGCTGAAAGTTTATATGCCAACGTGTATTATGTTGGAGAGAAATGCAAGGTCTTTGGTGTATTCCTATTATTGAAATATGCATGCTCCTATAAAGTTAATAAAGTCCTAAATTAGTTGAGTTTTCATGAGGAATTCGTCTATATATTTGAGTGCAACATTTGAATGGAATTTATTTAAGCAGTCGAGCCTACAGCATGATGATTTTCAAAGCCTGAGTTTAGAGTTTATAAAAAGAAGATAATGAGTTCAAATCCCCGAAATTGTGAGTGTGGAAGTTGAGGATCAGACTTGTGAAAAGACTTAGATTTGGAAAATGAAACTAAGTTAGGCTTGTTTTGTAGGGTTGTAAGAAGGAGGACAGTAACTCCATCTCTGAGATCTCCGTTTAACTTTAGATTTATTCTATCCAGGTGGGTTTTTCTTTCTAAATGTATGTTGAGTTATTGAGCTCAGTTTTTAAGAAATGACAAATGCTATCCGTGAACAAAATGTTTTAAGTGCCTTCTATGTGTTTAAAGCTCTTATATTATCGATTGAGACGCTTAGATAACCTAACACGTTAGATGAGTTTTGTGTACACTCTCAGAGTTATGATATGCAATGGCCGATCACCATTGTGTGCTTGACACAGTTTAGTGAATCCTCTGAGCTTCACCTCGAGATTCACCCAGAGAACTCTTGGAGCTTCAGCTCAAGGTTCACCTAGTTATACGAGTAATTCTAGATCGTCACAAGCAGCAGGCTTGAAGTATGAGTAAAAGTTTGAATGAATTTAGAAGTGTTTTTGTTTTGAAATCTTCTAAGCATCATTAGCTGTTACGGATATGCTACTCTTCTGTTTGTGTTTTCAGAAAATATTGTGAAATGTATTACCCACTTAGTGCATTAGTGCTTAGTCCAAACGTTTTCTAAATGTTTTCATGTCTTGGAGCACGTGCGGGCAAGTGAAACTGAGGCTAGGATTCAACATTTGAATTTGCTTCCTCTAATTTAAGTTTTTGTTTAGCTTATTCGACTATGTCGACTTGTGGTTGTTTCTATTCTTTGAATCCTAGTTTTGATGTATCTAATATTGTAAGCCTTTCTATTTTCGGATATGGCTAGAACTTCGATCCTGTACATGATTGTGTAAGGATTTTGAATAAAGTATTGCATTTAACCTCATTCAAGCTTAGCCCGTTCCATTGTTGAATGTGATAGTTTTCTTGAATGTAGCATGTTCTTTTCTCTTTCTTAGTTTTAATCATTAGTCATTCCCCCTTAAGTCACTATTCAAAAAGTGAGGTGTGACAGAAACAATCAAAAGCAAACAAGCACACAAATATGATCAAAGATACGATAAGAGACAAACTTTGGTTTCAGGGATTTGATTCAATTCTAGATGAAAATGAAAATAACTTCCTAATTCATATAACCTTATTTAATCTCCTAATTGAGAAGCAATCACAAATCAATTCACTAAACCTCTTTCGAAAGCTAGCAAAAGTAGATTAATCTAGCGACTCTCTCAATTAAGATTCAAGATGATAGATCAACTCCAAAAGGCACAACGATTAAAAGTTTCCACACATGAATTCATCACATACTAAATCTCAAAACCATGCATGTTGTGTAATTTTGATTTCCATGCTCGTAAAAAATATATTAAGAATTTTTACAAACACTTGATATGCAAGAATGATGACCAATAATTCCCACATGAAATAAGAGCCAAAACCACAATAAATAGGAGAAGATAATTAGAACTAAAAGGTTAAGATAATCACATTATTGAATCTCCACAGACTCCCAAAATCAACTAATGAAATTAGTTGGACATGATAATTGAAATGACAAGAGAAAAGAGAAATAAAGCCATAAATAATGATACTAATAAACCCAAATGGAGAGATCTTCAATTTATTCTTCAATGGATATCAAATCCAACCTTCAATTGAAATCTAATAACATAAACTCTAAGAGAAAGTTGGAAATTGAAATTGAAAATGTACAGTAAAAAAGATGTCTTACAAATGGGGGAAGACCCCCTTTAAATAAAGCAAAAACTAGAGTAGAAGACAAGTCATAAGTGAGGGGCATGATGGTAATTTTGGCACAAATTTCGCATGGGGCGCAGCCAAAGTATATCGTGATGCGGCCGCTTGGATTTTAGTACAAGTTTGTGCTCCGTTATAAGCGGGCGCTTTTTTCAGAGCATGATGTGTCTTGTTTTGAGGTGCCTCTGCAGTTATATTCTTCGATTCAAGTGGGAGCTTGAGATGGAGCACAAAGATGTGCTCTGTTTTAAGCGACCACTTTTATTGTAGCACGAAGTTTGATTTGAACGTTGGCGTGCCTCATTGTCATCACACGCATCGAGCCTTCGTTACTTAGCTAAATTAAGCATCGACTTCACTCACAAGCTCCAAACTATATCCCTTGAGCATTTCCTTTTTCATACCTTGGCAAAATGGCCTATAAATACACAAAAATGAACCCCGAGTATCAAATTCTTCAAGAAAATAATATTTAACAATAAAACTCATCATACACATGAATTTGCATTCTAAATCATTCAATTAAAGCTCTACAATCATGCAAAACTCAATATTATCAACTCTAAGATTGAAAAAGAATTCATAAATATATGAAAACCAACAATTAAGTATTTTATATACTAAAAAATATGAAACTATAATAATTAAATAGTGTTGTAGTCCCACCTTTGTATGGTGTAGCGATTTATTTAATACTCCTTTCAACCCATTGAAATTATCATGTTACTGTTCGGCACGAAAATTAAGAATAAGGGTAAAAAGATAGAAAGTGGGTGGGTCCCATAACTTTTAAATGACTTTGAAGTGTTAAAATTTTCTTTATTTGGAAGATGATAATATGAGTGGAACATCTAAATAAGGAAAGGATGATAATATGAGTGGGTCGGAGGGAATAATAGACATATATAACTCATCGTAATTCCATAGAAAAAACACCAAAACAGATTATATATATGAATTCATGATGCATAAAATTAAGGTTTTTAGATAAACACAAATAGATTCTTGAATATTAAATAATTATAAGTTAGAATATATAAATTAATTAGAGAAATTTAGCTATTATAGCACTTGTCAATTAATAATAGGAAAATAAATGCCGCTTCCTCCTTGGTGCTCAATTCTAATTTTCCTTTATTCTGGTATTTTTGACATTATTAATTCATAATAATACACATATATTAGTTATTATATTAATTATTTCTCATGCCTCATGTATATTTTGTTATTACTATCTTTATCTCTATTCTTTATACATTTTTAAAGTTTTGTGTATTATTAATTCATATATTAATAATGTAAATGTTGTTGGATCTTTATGACTTTTGATTGATTCATAAATTTTTTTAAGATATACTATATCTCAATTCTTAATAGATATATATTCTCAATTTCTAAATATAAATTATATAACCCATTTTCAGTATTAATTATATGTTTAATAATTATGAAAAGTAAAATTATTTTTTAAGTTAGTCTACAAGTAGCGTCAATAATTACATTTAAAGCAACAAAATAAGTAAATTAGCATTTAATAGGCCAATAGAAATTTTGTAATTGAAAATATCTATGAAAACTTAATAAATATATTTAATCAATATATTTATATAGAATTATCTTTATCTTTCATTCATATTTTTCTAAAATCTTCGATTAGTGCATTTTAGAAAATACTACTCATATCACATTGAACTAATGTAATAGATAGTTAAAAAAAGAAAAAAAAAAAACATCTTAAAAATTTATATATATCATTCTCGACCTTTGGCTAAGATTACTAGATTAGAGATATCAATATACTATAAACCAACGAGACGATTCACACAAACAAGGCGATACAAATAGACAAAAAGAACAATTTTTACTAATTTTAGTTAATATTAACTTTGTAATGTTCAGATTTTTATTGAGTACTATTACCCAATAGGTTTGCGACGAGTATATACAATAAAGTCACAATTTTAATCAAGATGTAGAAAAATTCTAAAAAAAAATAGATTTAAAAAATACATAATGAAAATGCAAATATATCTTTCTCGGCCTTAGGCTAAGATTAGATATATCAATTTACCATAAACCAACGAGACGATTCAAATAGACATAAAAAGAAGAACTTTTACTAATTTTAGTTAATATTAATTTTATAGTGTTCAGATTTTAATCGTTACTATTACCCAACAGGTTTGCGACGAGTATATACAATAAAGTCACTATTTTAATCGAGATGTAGAAAAATTCTGAACAAATTTAAATTTAGAAAATACATAATGAATGAGTATTTGGTTTATTGTCATTCATAATTATAAGTTTAAATATGTGAAATATAATTTATTTACTAAATTTTAATGGTAATTAACAAAAACAACATACTAACAACTTCTAAATAAGATATAAAACTATTTTTAAATATAAATCGGTCTTTGGAGAGGAATTCTAGAGAGAGAGTGAGGGGAAGCATTGAGAGAGTAAGACAAGTTTCAAAGTTATAATGGTATTGTCACATCCCCAAATCCCGAGGGACGGCAGAAGCCGGGGTGCGTCTGGGAATGGATTAAAGAAACGGGGAAGAAAGGGGATGAATGAATAAACATACATTAAATGACAGAATACTTCTATGAACCTGACTTCATTAGATAAAGGAAAGAGTTGATCTCGAAGGATCACTCGACATAGTTCTCCAAAAGCAAACCAAGTTATAGTACAGAACTTAAACTACAGAACTTAAACTACAGAGTTATATACCAGATAATACAAAAGGTTTAGAGTTTGGCAGCGGAATAAACGTAGAATGTGACTTTGTTCTTTTTTCCTATCACTATCCTACTCAACCATCACCACTTCCGTCGCTCAACCTGCACATTTAGAAAACATATGCAAGGCTAAGTACATAAAGTACTTAGTGGGCACTTTGCCGAAAACATATAATAAGTATTGATAAATCAGGCATTCTTATCTCTGTAGCACATCGGGGTTTTCTTTTAAAATGCCCGTGTCTACTAAAACATTTTCTTATCATTTTCACAATTTAGCTTGGCCAAGCATTTTTCTGACAGATGTTACGTTCAATCTTGCCCAATAAGAATCACCGTGGCTGGTTACCGCTCAACAGGATACCACATACACCACATGCTACTGTGTACACTAACTTTGGAAAGCAAGTCGGCTAACTCAAAGTCCGATCGTTTTAGTTAACAAGTCGGTTAACTAATAAATTCTAGATAATAGGTCGGCTAACTCAGAAGGGTACAAGAGAACTCACATAAAACATAAAACAGTTTATGCCTGATAATCACTTTGGATAAACACAGTTATCAAAGCTATAAATATCACTTTCGATTTGTGGAAAAACTCACATTTTGTTTGATATGTATAAAAGCCCACCTTAAAGATTACAGAACTTCTAATCGAGCTTCCGTTCTTCAATCTTCCGTCCTATCCTTGTGCTGACTTCCTCCTTCATCGTACATAATCACACTTTGATAAGTCGTCGATACGATAAATGAAAATGAAAATCGAAAACAAAATCGAATTAGTCTTTTAAGCTTTTTAGGCATTTGCACGCTAAACTAGATTCTTTTAGTTAAACGGGAACGAGACTCGAATGCATCTCGTTTAGAACTCATTTGGTTCCTTACTCGACACTTAAGTCGGTAAAACTTAAGTCGATTGCTTACAACGACTTAGAAGATCAAAAGGAATTAAGTTGGAAAGAATTCAACTTAAGAAACTAAGTTCTTGAACTTACTGCACAGATCAGTAAGCTTGCACAGAACAGGGGATTTCGAAACAAGGGACGTGCCCTGTACCAAAAGAAAGTCACGGATGTCTAGTTTACTCTCCAATTTATGGATCTCAATTCCGATAAACGAGCTAGGAGATATGACAGTTTCCGTGAAAGGTCGCAAAACTGTCCGCGGCTAACCCTAATGTTCTTTAACTCGATGTACGACTTCCTAAGCTCGACTTACGTTATTCCACCTTATTTTCTACGAAATTATTGATCCAAGGCAGTCAACGCGTATCCTCATACGTGATGAGCTCCTTTTCATTTCTCGATCACAAACACGACGATTAATTCTTCGTCTTTCAAACTACACAATTACTATACCAATCAACTTCAATTCAATTTCTACTTCTCGTTCACAACTATAACTTATCATTTCATAACTCGGATGAACATGTCGTCAACTACAAACTCGTTCATTTAACAATAACGATCATTAATAACCAATTACTTTCCTTATTCGTCTTTTCTAAAAATACTTAGGTTCGATTCTTCGCCTCTTGTGAAATTTCAGACGTTATTAGAATTCGTTCTAACTTTCCGATTATGATCATTTACTAACGAGATTAACTTATATTCACATCATAGACCCATATCATTATCTAATCTCGACTTATCGTCGATCGTTCGCCTCTTAACAAAAATCCTACGTTCTCCGTTTTCGTTCAAATTTTACAACAACGATTATCGTCTAACGAGCATTACTAACATGCAAATCATATTATTAAAACATTAACGAGCTCTAACTTATCGACACGTCTTCGTCTCTTACATTTTTCAATTTATTTTTAGAAAAATCTCAATTAAATATATAATCATCCTCGTTCATCCTATATCTCATTTCCATTAAACAATCGAGCATATCATAACATTTACTATACTAAATCGACCAATCTTCATCTCTTAGGTTTCGAATTTTGTTTTTAGAAAAATCTAAATTAATTCATAGAGTCAATTAGTAACATATAGAACACTAATCTATCGATCAAACATCAAAGAAATCGAGCTACGATCAAACCCCCAAAATTTATGAAAATTTCGTTAATAACCTAAAGAAATGGGGAGTAATTTTCTTCATGATTCGATCCGTAAAATTCGATTCTAAACATCCTAGAACATGAATCGATTAAAGGACAACATGCTATTCCATCTCCTACATTTCGAAAAAAAAAGAAAATGATGGAAAAGGAATTGTGTTCGGTTCATATTGGAGACGAAGTTCTCACCTTGCGGAATACGAACTCAGAAATAGAATTGATCGGTAGATGGAAGACTTGTGTTCTTGAGAAGAGCTTGGATGAAGAGTTTTAATGGAGGAATTTTAGAGAGAATCGGAGAGAGAGAGAGAGACAGAGAGAGAGAAAATTCGGTTATGAGGGAGAGAGGGAGAGAGAAGGTGATGACAAGGTGATTTTCTATAGCATAAAGTAGAAAATATCTCACTTAGGGTGGTGACTCGCTTAAGGGCCGTTTGGTTGCGAAATTTTGACGGAAATATCTCGTTTCCAGACTTTAAACGATGATTAAAAAGTCGAGAAATAATTTCTTAGGTGGCTTCGAATTCGACGAAATCTAATTCGTCCGTTAGATTGGAAATAATTTACGTACTCGGAAAACCTAATTCGTTTTTCAAAATCCGAGAAAAAGTCGGGACATCACAGTCCAAATTTCGCCAGGAAAAGTCATAAAAACTAACTTTCTACGGTGAACTCGTATCGAAGAAAAAGTGAATGTAAATTCTGACGGATTTTAATTCTGAGTTTTCAGACGAAAAATTTAGCGGACGCGAAAACCCTAATACAGTAGTCGTTCGTCCGACTTCTGGAAATTATTTTCTGAAACGGATTTCACTGTAAATCTTAGAATCGAAATTCATGATCTTAGGCGTGCAAAGCCATAATTATTAATAACTTTTATTTTTAAAGACAGAAGAAATTATCGGGCTATTACAGGTATAATTTATTGTTTGATTGTTTTATCATTTTGCAAGATGTTTGTATTTCTTCCCTTGCCCACTTTGGTGAAAAAAATTATTCCCTCCGTCCCACCAAGCTTGTCTTGTTTCTTTTGGGCACGGGGTTTAAGGAGAAAATAATTAAGAATAAAAAATATGTTTAGTGGAGTTTTTAAAGTAAAATAAAGTAGGTAGAGAGGGTGTGAATAGTGAAATAAAGTGGTAAAGTAAAATAAAGTGGGTAGAGAGAGAGTGTATAGTGAAATAAAGTTGAATAAAGTGAGTAAAGAGAGAAGAAGAATAGTGAATGGCACACAAAATGAGGTGAAAAAGTATAATGAAATGTGTAAAGTGGATTGTTTAACAAATTAATTATCTCATAATTATTTTCAAAAAAAGAAATAGGACAAGAATAACGGGACAGCCCGAAAAGGAAAATAGGACAAGAATAACGGGACGGAGGGAGTATTATTTACCAAAAAACTGTTTTTAAAGTATTTTATTCACAAGTAAATGTCTAGTTTGCTACAGTACACGTGTTCGCAAGTAAATGTCCAGTTTACCTTTTCATACAACACTACCCTCTTTACTTTACAGAAATTACTACTCTTTGTCATTTAGGA
Organism: Schizonepeta tenuifolia; assembly: GCA_029490685.1. Lineage (NCBI taxonomy): Eukaryota > Viridiplantae > Streptophyta > Magnoliopsida > Lamiales > Lamiaceae > Schizonepeta > Schizonepeta tenuifolia. The sequence goes on along the minus strand of CM055955.1, from coordinate 20,613,590 downwards.
CCCCACCTCACATCAACTTTATTTCTACATTTTTATTATCCCAACAACTTTATTCTTACTTTTTGGTCAATACCATCTCTTTTTTGCCATTACCACTGTTTTTTTGTCATTATCTTCACTAAATCTACATCCTAACTTTTATCCCACTAACTTTCACTTTATCAGCTTTCTTAAACTCCGTGTCCAACACAAAGTGGACATTTACTTGTGAACGGAGAAAGTAAATTAAAATATAAACTTATTCCCGTCAAATCTCGACGGGCTACTTTTATATATATATATATATATATATATATATATATATATATATATATATATATATATATATATATATATTATTAATGTAGTTACGATATACAAATTAGTAGATCTCAACCATAACAAGTAGATTTATAATTAAAAAAGCTGCAAAAAATCTAAGGTTATAAGTTTAGACTATGAGCAGCAGCGATCGTGGAGATCGCGCTCGCTCATAAGCCACGTCACAACGAGCTCGCGCGCTCGCTAGAGTTGCAGCGGCGAACTCAGACGTTTGTGAGCTCTAAAGGTGGATGAGCCCACCATAAAAGTGGATAGGCCCACCATAAATCTCATTTCTTCCTTTGCGAGCGCACGCTCTCTTTTGCGAGCTCGCAAGCTCACTGCGATCTCCACGCTCTACGATGGTAAGCGAGCTCCACGTGGAGGGCAGCGAGCGCGCGAGCGAGCACGCCGCTGCCCATAGTCTTAGGTAGCTGGTTCTATGTATCCAATATTTTGGCAATTTTGATCGTGTACGAATGTTAATATTAAGTGTTGTTAGGTTATAATAAAATGGTAAGTTTCCGGCACCTCATAATTGATAGTAGTATATTTGGAATGAGAAAAACATCTAATAAAAATCTCCATGCTTCATGCCCCATTTTTGTTTGGCAACAACGAATAGCCTAATATCCGAGCACGTCACATGTAATTCCTGATCAATCTATCAATTCTAATTAATGCAACTTGTCTTCCAATTGCATATATAATTTTACAACATAGAATTATTGAACTAATTTCCAAAAAGACAATTGGCATTTCTCCCAGCAGATTATGTTATGGACAAAAAAATATTGGCCAGTTGAGGAGATGTGTATTTTTTTGAAATTAAATTAATATGTTTTAGATAGAAAATTAATTTAATATTTAGTTTCACTAAGTAGGGCACAAATCATGGTGTTCATGCCATAGTACTTGCAACATCTGGTGTACAGGACGAAGATCTTTCCCAAATACTAGTATAACATTGGTCAATGTCACAACTTTTTCTCAATAAACTTAAAATATTTCCAAATTGATTCTAGCTAGCGTAAACAAGCAAACAATCTAATTCGATATTCACGCAAATCAAACCTAAGAGAATTATATGATGCAAACCCTAAGCGCATATGATCAAAAGTAATCCTTAATTATTTCTTATAAAGTAAAACTAATCCTTAATTATTTCACTGTAATAGTATTAAATATATATAAATCCAAATTTGAAAGAAACTGATATAGTTCAGGAATGATTACTGCTTGCAATATGTCGGTCATCGCCGCCGCCGGCGTCATAGCCGTTTGCCTGAGGCTGAGCCATCCCTCCGCCGGCAGGAATATTATACCTAAACGCATTAAGAGCTGCCAGCATGCCTAAATTCCCATCAACACCGGCCCCGCCTCCGCCATGCCCCGGCAAGAGCGACATGGCCGTCGTCGGGAAATTCATGAAATGCAGTCCACCACCGGTCGCCGCCGAGGTTCCTCTATACATGCTAGAATTGGCGATCGAAGGAAAAGTCCACAAAGATTCACCACTCACACTCATCTGGTTGCCGGAATTCGTGGTCGTGAGAAAAGCTGATGCCGGAATCTGACCTTGGCTCGCCGGAATAGACCCCGACGTAGACTGCATCATATAATTCCCCATCTCCGCCGCGCGAAGATCTTCCACCGGCTGCCGCTTCCGCCCCGCACTCGCCTCCGTATCCCGCGATTCTTGCTTAGTTCGTAACGCAGCACTATTATTCAAATTCGAATTGCCACTCAGAAAATTCATCCCATTCTCAGACGACGACGATGCTAATCCAGCTCCTTGAAAGAAAATCCTTCTTTGCGGAGAAGAAGAATCGTCGAAGCCAAAATTGTGGGCAAAATAGGCATTATTAAAATTGTTGCTCAAAGTGAGATGCGAGGGAGCAGAAAAGGTGGAGCCGGAGCTTCTAACAGATATATTAAGCGAAGTGAAATTGGCCGGGATCGTTCCGGTGCCGGTGGCGGCGATGACCGACGGCTCCGCCTGCTGCAGCAGCCACTCGATGGTTTCGCCGTCGGATTTATGGCCTAATTCTCTAGTGAGCTGGAAAACCCTAGCGGCGCAGGTGGCCGGCATCCGGATGCGGCGGCCGCGGCCGTCGACCTTGGTGTGGCGGTCCTTGCAGGAAGTTCGCTTAGGCTGAGGTTTCTTGTCGGAAGATTTGGAAATGGTGAGGGCTGTGTCGGTGGAGGTGGAAGAAGGTTGAGGATGATCATATTCGCTGCTGTGATTATAGTCATCTCTCTTCTCTAAGAGTTGAAGAGGGAAATTAGGTTTGTGCATAGGGTTTTCGTTGCCGCCATTCATGATACAATGAATTTTAAGAATAATATTACTATATGTTTATGTTGGTGGGAGTTAGAGAGAGAGAGGAGGGGCTGCTATGCTACTCTAGTACGTACATCTATCTCTCTGTAGATGACCCTCAGTTTTAGTCATTTGTGGGACTATCTTTCTCTTCTTTTCTTTACTTTTTATTCTCTCTCTCTATCTCAGGTAGTATAGTAGTAAGTTTTGGAGATTTTAGGAGAGAGAAAAGAGAGAATGAAGGGATAAGGGAGTAGTGTGAGTGAGGCCAAGCTTTAAGCAACAAACATAATGAGTGGGAATTATTTGGGTGGTGGGCTATGGCAAATTAAGCTATCTTTCTTTATCATAAATCTTTTTGCTTTTTCTTAGGGTACCAAACCAAATTTTCGATGGTTTCGATTTAAATGACCTACTACCGCCATCTTATTAACATATAGTGCTATGTATATACCTTCATTATTTGTGAACACCATTGATCGATGTTCATGCTACATGACGTTTTCTTTTCTTAATTTCCCGTTTCAATATTTTTTTATCAGAATATCTCATTAATTATTTATAACGTGATCATCAAATTTACAATTACATCAAAATCAAAGCTTTAATTATATAAAAATGAAATAGCTAGCAAGCGGCATATCGGTTTCTCTATGTTATATATGTATGTATATATACTTCGGTCTCACAATGCATCCAAAAATGCCAATCAAATCACACACTACGGATAGTCCAGAAATATTTCCTAATATTCGTATTCTAGAATTCCGAAATGAATGCATATGCAGTAAAAAAAATGAATGAAAACGTAGTTATAAATAAATTTATACCATGAATTTTCAGGGATCGAGTTGATATATAGCTATATAGCAGTAGAAGTGTAGGGTGAAAAATAAAACCGAGAAAATCAAATTTGAATTGAAATTGTACTACATTTTTCGAAATTTATGATGAGCCATTTAAAATGTGGATGGACAGTTTGTTGATTCAGAATCCACGTGCATTGCTCTTTATCTTTCAATCTATAAAGAGACAATGAACTGGATTGTGACCCTACTTTTTCAACCCCTAAATTAAACCTCTCATACTGATTAAATGCAATCATTTTCAATTTTAACTCTTTATAATTATATAGTTGAGATGATTTAATGGCTTTCAAATTTATCAAATATCAATAACCGCGTATATATCCCCGATATAATGTGCTGCGTGCTGTAATCACTAGGGATGGCAACGGGTCGGGTTTTCGTGGGTACTCGCACTTCCCAAACCCTGATGGGACGGGTTTGGAAAATATTAAATGATTTTGGGACGGGTTTGGGTCGAAACAAGCAAACCCGTTACGGGTTTGGGTCGGGTTTGGGCAATTACCTCCGGATACCCGCTACCCAAACCCATTTATATATATAAGAAAAAAGATATTATTATATGTATAATTTATTATATAATTATAAATATTAGTATAAATATTAGTAGATTTAGGATTATATCTGATTTTCTTAACCCGTCAAGTCTTTAATGTTTCTCCACTACTTTTATAAATCTACTTCCGAAATATGACGACACAATGACAACATCAATAATTCATACTTCTAGTTATGTTTTAAGATTTTGTAAGTTCGTGTACTTTACTTTGAGTTTAATTTTAGTGAAATTTTATGCTGATGTTTATGTTTTAATCATATTTATAATATTTTGGTATTTGATGTTTACTTTTTAGTATTCGGGTTTTTAGCGGGTAATAAACGGGTATTACCCAACGGGTTCGGGTCGGGTATGAGTTTTAAAATTAATTTTTAATCGGATCTGAGACGGGTTTGGGTGTTGGAAATTTTCATAGGTTTGGGTTTGGGAAATGCTTAATGGGTGGGTACCCGACCCATTGCCATCCCTAGTAATCACCAATCTCTCTCTCTCTCTCTCTCTCTCTCTCTCTCTCTCTCTCTCTCTCTCTCTCTCTCTCTCTCTCTCTCTCTCCTCTCTCTCTCTCTCTCTCTCTCTCTCTCTCTCTCTCTCTCTCTCTCTCTCTCTCTCTCTCTCTCTCTCTCTCTCTCTCTCTCTACCTTTGATTTAATCAAATTAATGGCTAAGATTCGATACTCTCATTTGGCTGATACGTTCAAACGTGCACACGCATAGGGATTTTTAAGTCTTTTGATTTATTTAGTAACCGATTTTATCTTAATTAGTGAGCTCTATCATATCAAGTTGGCAGCTATATTTAGTATATTTGGGAATATTGAGGATGGTTACATGACATTTATAGGTTTATGTGATTTAATAATTTAGTTTTTATATTTTATTTGTATGGCATATTTTTTACGTCTGTATTTTTTCATTTTTTTTTTTGGATTTTTGAATGATACACATTTCTATTTTAAATACTTAAAAACTAATAGGTCGATCATTTTTATTTTAATTAATTTATGAGATTATTTGTATACTTAAATGATACACATTTCTATAGTATTACTTGTTGGATATTTGTCAATTAGTCATAAACATTAAATAAATTTAATGTTTCAAACGTAAAATTATAATGTTCTTATAAATCAATATAATGTTTATTGTAATATTTTACGTCATTTTTATTATTTAACATAATATTTTTTTCTATCTCAATTTAGTTAATGAATTATAAATTTGTTCTGGATTTAATGTTCCTCAAATACTTTAATAATGTTTTGAGTAAACATGACAACATAGTGTTTTTTAGCATTAAATATAATGTTTGTGTTGTCATGACATAATGTTTCAGTGTATATTCAAACTAAATACAATGATTTTTCTATTGTAATATAACGCTTTTTCTATTGTAATATAATGCTTTTTATAACCTCTATCCACATAATTTGTCTAGTTTTGTTGGATGATATTACAATATATAGAAACCACATAATTATTGTAATGGACAATATTATAAATTTATATAATATTGTCCATTACAAGTTTATATAGGGGATGGATCAAATAGAATTTAGTGTTTTTCACCCATTAATATAGTGTTTTGATATACAAAATATAATGTTTTCTACACAGAAATAAAGCTAGAATTTATCAAGAAAAATATAATATTTTAAAATCCTATATGTAATGCTTTTTACATAGTAATATTCATTAATGCTTTGATTTACTAAATATAATGCTTTATACCTAGAAATTTTGATCGAATTTTTCATGAATGATATAATACTTCAAAGTCTTATATCTAATGCTTTTTACATAGTAATATAATGTTTCGATGTCATTAATATAATCATTTTAAACATAATAATAAACTGCTTGGGGATGTCTTAATATTGAACTACTAATTATAATGTTGTCATTGATTAAAAACATAGTAATATAATGTTGTCATTGATTAAATTATGAATAAAGGTTAGAGAGTATTTTTAATGTTTATGAAATTGAGTTTCACGACATATATTGATTAAAGGTTATTTAATGCATGGTTAAAATATTAAATCTTGAAGTTTAATATAGGTTGAGTAAATCACGAAAGTGATAAAACTAAGAATTTTAAGAGGCCGAAATTACCCTCAACTGCCAAATCGGCAGATTATTTAAACAAAAAAAAAAAATAACAATAAACTAATAATGTTGTCCATTGATTAATTATGATCAAAGGCTAGAAATTAGTTTCTAGTTTTCATATAAGGGGTGGGTTTCACCTAACCCCAACCATATATATAAGAGAATATCATGTGATATAGCCAATATGAGTATTGAAATATAAATTATAGCCCGTCATCTTCATAAATATAAATTATGGCCATTTTTTTGAACTTAGAGCCTAAATACCTTTTTCCCTCTTCTATTTGTGATCCATCACTTCTTGACCTATTTTATTGACACTTTTCAAAAAAAAAATCTTTTTTTTTGTTTTTTTTTCTAATTTTCCAGTTTTTTTCTTTTTTTTTCTGTTTTTTTCTTATTTTCCAGATTTCTTTTTCTTTTTTTTTATTTTTCAGATTTTTTTTCTTTTTTTCTGTTCTTTTTTATTTTTCAGATTTTTTTTTAATTTTCAATTTTTTGTTTGGCTCTTCTTTTTTTTGTTTGCCACTTCTTCTTCGGTCAAGATTCGAGCGAGGAGAGTCGAGGCCTCGAAGCGAGCCGAAGAAATCTAAATTGTTGCCCGACGATTATCTTTATATTAGTAATCGGAGCGAAAGCGGAGCCGCAAAATTGGCGCAATATAACATGGAATAATTGGAATATTTGTCCCAAGAGTACCATGTCATAACTTGGAACATCTAGAACTAATTCGACAATTGGTCTCAATTGTACCAAATCTGGAATAATTGGCACTAATAAGGCTAAATTTGTACCAGAAGTACTAGAGTTGGTACTAGTATGACTAAATTTGTACCAGAAGTACCAAGTGCCTCATACCCGGCCCGACCCGACCCGCGCCTGCTCGCGTCCGACCCGACCCGTTCCGCGTTTCATTAAGGGTATTTTCGACCCAAATTGAAAAAAATGGCCAAAATTTATATTTTTCAAGGAGGTGGGCCAAAATTTATATTTTAATGGTCATTATGGCTATTTCAAAATATGTCTATATATATATATATATAGGAGGAGCCCGGCCGCCGCCATGGCCATGGAACATGCAGATTAAGACAATTAATTAATGAGATTTTGTATGGATCGGATCATTGTATAGACTAAGTGGGTTGTCCTAAATATGATTACAATAGAGTTAGTCATGATCAAATTCCTAACATTATATATAATCTACTAATCCATGACATGTACACAAATATAAGGACCTTCACCAACTTGATTGTTTATATTGATTGTTAACTAAAACCTTACTAGTAATTATTTTCGTTAATTGGGGTCGTTTTCTGATTCGAAAATTGATGTACAATTATATATATATATATATATATATATATAAAGAGGAAGAGGATCAGGTGAGAATATTATCTTTGGTAAGAAATGAGAATAAATCTAGATCGTTGATCTTCCTTAATCAATGGCTCAGATTTAACGATTCATTAATTTACTGTAATTTATGCATTATTATGTTAATACATTATTGCAGTTTATGCATTAGAATATGTATGCATTACATTTCATTTTATGCAATATATATGCATTTCTGATGTAATAGAAATGCATTAAAATGCATTATTATCACATTCTCATATAAAATTTATTCTGACCAATATAGCAAAAATCTCTCTTAGATTTATTATCACATTCTCATTAAATGCATTATTATCACATTCCCATATATATATATATAAGAGAAGGATCATAGAAGAACTCATCTTAACCTAAGAAATAAGAAGAGTGAAAGACCCATATAGCAAAAATCCCTCTTAGATACCAATAGTTGTCAAGGAACATAATATGGTAAAAATATAGCCAAAAATATGATTTTGGGACAATTATACCCTTACTACATTGTACAAGTTATTTTTAGTTTTCAAACAAAGAAATCGTGTCATCCTCCATTTCATTTCTCATCTCACTTTTTCTCTCTCTAAAAAAATTCTCTCACACCAGAAAACTCTCCCACCTCCATTCTCCACGATTTTCCTTCCTCGCCTCGTCTCCTCCGCCTCATCTTCTCTTTCCCAACCTTCCGTCGTCTGCTGCTCCACCGTCCGCCGTCCGCCGCTGCCTCTTCGCCGGTAAGTTTTCTCTCTGTTGCTGCTCTCTTTCTCCCCCCCCCCTCTCTCTCCTCTTCTTCTTCTCTACCTCTCTCACTTTTTTCTTTTCTTCTCCTTCCCAGCCTTTTCCCATCCGCTGCTCCGTCGTCTGCCGTCCGCCGTGCTCCGCCGCTCCGTCGTTTTTCTTCAGATCTGATTTTTTTTTCAGACATGTAGATCTGCATTTTTTTCTTATCTGAAAGTAGATCTGCTTTTTTTTCTCATACCTGTTTTCTCAGACATGTTGTGAAATTCACAATTCGTAACACAATTCGTATAATAGTGTAGCGAATGGTGAAATTCGTAACTTCCTGTGCATTTTCATTCGTTTATTTGAGTTACGAAATTACAATTCGCAACATGTCTGAGGCTTTTTGAAGGTTTCGAATCTGAAATTTTTAGGTGTATAATGTTGTGAAATTCACAATTCGTATATTAGTGTAGCGAATTGTGAAATTCGTAACTTTCTGTGCATTTTCATTCGTTTATTTGATGTTACGAAATTACAATTTCGCAACATGTTGGAGTCTTTTTAAATGTTGTGAAATTCACAATTCGTAACACAATTCGTATAATGGTGTAGTGAATTGTGAAATTCGTAACTAATTGTGCATATTCATTCGTTTACTTGACGTCGCGAAATTACAATTTCGCAACATGTTTGAGTCTTTTTGAATGTTTCAAATTTGAAATTTTTAGGTGTATAATGTTGCGAAATTCACAATTCGTAACAAGTTCGTATAATAGTGTTACGAATTGTGAAATTCTGCATTTTGGTTGGTTAATTTGAAGTTCCGAAATTACAATTTTGCAACATGTTTGAGGCTTTTTGAATGTTTCGAATCTGAAATTTTTAGGTATATAATGTTACGAATTTCACAATTCGTAACACAATTCGGATATAGTGTTGCGAATTGTGAAATTCATAAATACGTGTGCATTTTCTTTCGTTTATTTGACGTAACGAAATTACGATTTCGCAACACGTTTGGGACTATTTGAAGGTTCCGAAACTAAAATTTTTAAGCATATAATGTTGCGAATTTCACAATTCGCAACAAAATATACGAATTTCATATTGAATAATCTGTTGCGAATTCATATTTTCGTAACACGTTTTTGGAATTTCGGTCATAAAATATTGCGAAATTACAATTTTCGCAACATGTTTGAGAATTTTTGAAGTTTTCGAATCTGAAATTTTTAGGTATATAATGTTGCGAATTTCACAATTCGCAACAAAATATACGAATTTCGTATATAGTGTTACGAAATTTGTAACTACCTGTGCATTTTCATTCGTTTATTTGATGTTACGAAATTACGATTTCGCAACACGTTTGGGACTATTTGAAGGTTCCGAAACTAAAAATTTTAAGCATATAATGTTGCGAATTTCACAATTTGCAACAAAATATACGAATTTCGTATTGAATAATCTGTTGCTAATTCATATTTTCGTATCATGTTTTTGGAATTTCGGTTATAACATGTTATGAAATTACAATTTCGTTACATGTTTGTGGTTATTTGTTAAGTATATGATGTTGCGAATTTCATATTTCGCAACAAAAATATACAAATTTCGTATATAATGTTACGAATTGTGAAATTCGTGACTAACTGTGCATTTTGATTCGTTAATTGAAGTTACTAATTTACAATTTCGCAACATGTTTGAGGCTTTTTGAAGGTTCCGAAACTAAAATGTTTAAGAATATAATGTTGCGAATTTAACAATTCGCAACAAAATATACAAATTTCGTATTGAATAATTTGTTGCTAATTCATATTTCGTAACACGTTTTGGAATTTCGGTCATAAACTAATTTCGCAACATGTTTGAGGATTTTTGAAGGTTTCGAATCTGAAATTTTTAGGTATATAATGTTGCGGATTTCACAATTCGTAATACAATTCGTATATAGTGTTACGAATTGTGAAATTCGTAACTAAGTGTGCATTTTGATTCGTTAATTTGAAGTTACGAATTTACAATTTCGCAACATGTTTGAGGCTTTTTGAAGGTTCCGAAATGAATCATTTTATGTTACGAAATTAGCATTCGTATTGAATAATCTGTTGCTAATTCATATTTTTGTATCACGTTTTTGGAATTTGAGTTATAACATGTTGCGAAATTATAATTTCGCAACATATTTGTGGCTATTTGAAGGTTTCGAAACTGAAATTGTTAAGTAGATGATGTTGCGAATTTTGAAATTCGTAACTAACTTTGTATTTTCATATGTTTATTTGAAGTTACGAAATTATAATTTCGTAACATGTGTTACATGTTCTGAAATACTAAATTGGTTTAATTGTTTATTTATTACAGATAGAATGGATATTCAAACGGAAGAATCTTGCCGCCAAGCACCACCAGATCATGTTATGTTACGAAATTAACATTCGTATTGAATATTCTGTTACGATTTTGTCATTTTGTATCACTATACCTTGACTTTTTGTTAAGATTTTATCATTTCGTATTAGTTCCATGTTACGAATTTTATATTTCGAATCTTGTTTCTCTGTTACGAATTTTACATTTCGTATCAATATGCCTTATTTCTCTGTTACGAATTTATGATTTCGTATCACTTTGTCATAATTCCATGTTACGATCTTATGAATTCGTATCAGTTTGTCATGATTCCATGTTACAAATTCAATATTTTGAATTAAATGTGTCTTGTTTCTCTATTACCAATTTATGATTTCGTAACACCACGCTACATGATAAAGCAATTACGAAAACGAACAAGTCGTATCGTAACAAATCGTATCGTTACGAAATCAATAAATAGTAATAAATCAGTTACGAAAATAACAAATCGTAACATAAAAACAATCTTTAATTTGTGTTACGAATTTCATACATTCGTAACATAAGACATTACGAATTCATACAATTCGTAACAACAATATCATCAATCGTTGATTTCGTATTACGAAATTAATAAATTCGTAAAATAACAGATTACGATTTTGGCATTTCGTATCACTATGCCTTGACTTCCTGTTAAGATTTTGGCATTTCGTTTCTTTATGCCTTGATTCCATGTTACGATTTTGTCATTTCGTATCACTATGCCTTGACTTTCTGTTAAAATTTTATCATTTCGTATTAGTTCCATGTTACGAAATTCGTATATTATGTTGCGAATTTCAAAATTCGCAACATCAAATACTTAACAATTTCAGTTTCGAAACCTTCAAATAGCCACAAACATGTTACGAAATTGTAATTTCGTAGCATGTTATAACCGAAATTCCAAAAACGTGATACGAAAATATGAATTAGCAACAGATTATTCAATACGAATGCTAATTTCGTAACATAAAATGCTTCATTTCGAAAATTTCTAATTGTCACAAACATGTTACGAAATTCTACTTTCGTAACTTCAAATAAACGAATCAAAATGCACAGTTTGTTAATTCGTAACACTATATACGAAATTCGTATATTATGTTGCGAATTTCAAAATTCGCAACAACATACACTTAAAAATTTCAGTTTCGAAACCAGATCTGCAGATCTTCTTCTTCTACTTTTTTCTTCCTTTTTCTCTTTTCTTCCACCTTCTTCTTCTTCTTCTTCTTCTTCTTCTTAGTCGCCGAAATCGGAGGAAACTGGTTCTTCTTCTCCGTCGGGCTGCTCGTCGCGACCGCTTTCGGAAGCCATGCGGAGGAGACGAGGCGGAGGAGATGAGGCGGGGAGAGAAATTCGTAGAGTGGAGGCGGTGGCACGACGTAGGAGGAAATTTGTGGAAGAAATGGAGGAGGCGGTGGCGCGACGGCAAAGGCGGCGACGATAGCAGATCTAGGGCGGAGACGACGATGAGTTCAGGTATAGGGAGGCGGCGACGACGAGTTCAGCTCCATGGCGGCGGCGACGGGAGGGACAGCGGTGATGGGATGAAGAAGAGAAGAAAAAAAGAAGAAGAAAAGTAGCAGCAGGAAAAAAAAACGATGATAGCAGGAGGAAAAGAGAGAGAAGAATAAAAGAGAAGAAAGAGAAAGAGAAAAAGAGATAAAATTGAGAGAGAAAAAGAGAAAAAGTGAAAAGAAGGGGTATTTTGGTCCCAAAAACACATTTTTAGCTACAATTTAACCATATTAAGTTCCTTGACAACTATTGTAGTCAACCTAGTCAAAGTGGCTATATGGATGGATTACCTCAAATAAGAATAATATTCATCTCATTAAATGAATGGTAGTGATCGTCTCTGCATCTAATAAGTAACTACTGCATGTTTAAGTCAAATGACGGGTAAAATCGTATTTTAGTAATTACTTCTTTTTTAATTCATAAACGAGATGCTTCCTGAAATTTTGTTACATTAGTTGTTCTTCATTTGCGTTCTTTCTTCACGTTTTTTATTCTTCAACATAGATCTTTTTCTTCGAGATTATTAATCTTGATTCACCATCGATCATTGCGATTATTGCTATTCGTTTAATTGAAATTCTTTTTCTCGAATTGTTGCAAATTTTGTAATCAATTTTATAGATTGTGTTTTTTTGATTTTTTCTTATTTTTATTTTGCCTCGTTTCATGATTTCGACGATGTTTTTCATAATGTCTATTCTTGTGTCGAATCGATAATGAATATTTCAGGTAAATTTCATATTTATCTTGTTTCTACAGAATTTATTTTATTTGGATTTTGCTTGTTATTACTTTTCCCCCAAATTCTGAAATTTAATATGATTTGATATTATTCAGGATAAAGTCACTCTTGAGCGTGTTCCTAATAAAGCAGATATATATTGTGATTCATGTGTCTACGGGTAGTCAATGTTTCATGATTCAATCTCTCTCTACTTTGTTTTATTCTCTTGAGTTAGATCAATGAACTTGAATGAGGTGCAATAGATTTCTGTTTTTGTAAATAAATTATCATATCAATCTTCATCTTTGTGGGCTTGGTGTTTAATCTATTACGTTGAATAATATCTTTTGCCTTGTCAGTGCGTTTTGCTAATAATTATACGTTGTTAATTGCTTATGTGGATGTTGATGTAGATATTTTCGTTGGCTAAGATATTAAGTTCTTGTTGTTCGCATCATCTGTGTTGCACGATTTTATGTATATTGTTGTCATTTTGATTCCTGCACGCATTGTCTTGTTTTTCTTTGTTCTTCATTTTGAGGAGGAAAAATATTGATAGATCTACAAAGTGTATAGAAGCTACAACATAGATACTGTGCAATAAAATAAAAGGTCTTAGAGGTTTCAAAAAGAAGCGATAGTGGACCGAAGACAACAAATGAGACAGATGTAACATCCCGGATTTTCCAAATAGAGTATTAAATAAGTTAACACTTTTAAATATATTAAAAATATTTTCACAGCAAAAAAAGTCTTTTATCTTTTTATGAAAATAGACATATCATGTTTATTGTGTAGAGTATTTTATTCCGAGTCTATAGACGCTAAGTTTGCTTAAAAAAGATTTCGCATGAAAAAGTTATGCACGTTTAAAGGTTTTAAAACGTAAGTTGCTGCACGGCTGCTTTTGCCTCGCAGCTGCTTCCGCTTTGCAGCAGCTTACTGCGCAACAACTTTCGCCTCGCAGCAGCTTACTGCTCAACAGCTTCTGCTTTGCAGCTGCTTCTGCATTGCAACAACTTCCACCTCGCAGCAGCTTATTGCTCAGCTGCTTCCGCATCGCAGTAGCTTACTGCACAACTGCTTGCTTCTTCCTATAAATAGGCGCTTAAGATTTTCATTTTCATCGTTCAGTTTTCTATTCTCTCTCATTTATCTTACAACATAAGCTCGTCGTATCTGCTTGTGTGATCATGATGTCTTGATGATACGATTAGCATTGATATTTTCAATCAGGTGGGTAATCTTTTCGAAAACTATATTTGAGTTATTAAACTCTAGAATAGCATAAAAATTCAGTTATTCATAAAATATTTTCATGTGCGTTCCATGTGATATACTCTAGTTAATCGATCGAGATACTTAGTGAGTACACAGGTACTAGCTAAGTATTGTGCGCACCACGTTGTAATGCAAGGGGTTGATCTCCATCTGTATTGTAGCTAGCGGTCTTGAGCTAAGGCTCCTGATATGTTAATATTGATTGTGTTACTCCACGGACTCTGTTCTAGGTACAAGTCAAATAGACTATGGTAACCATAGCTATGGTGCCTAGTCCGAGTACAAATATCGAACGTCACATCATGCATCAAAAAAATATGTTTTGTATGGTCAGGGGTGGATTTCTGTTTTAAAACCCTCTGATGCATACCATGTTAAATGGATAATCTGCTAAGATTACAAAGTATCACTACTAAAAAAAACGCTCATACGTAACGGTGATTTTCCGTTATGTATGTACAAAAAAAAGCGTTATATAAAGCTGTGTCGTGTATGAGGGGCGCTCATACGTAACGGAAATTCACTGTTACGTATGAAGAAATACATAACGTATAATCTAGCACATACGTAACACATTTTCTACGTTATCTATAATGTTATACGTAACAGTCTAATGCCGTTATGAATGAAATTTTTTCCGTAATGTATTATCATTATACATAACGCTTGTCCGTATTTTATATAACGATCCTTCATCGTTATCTTTTTGCATCAAACATAACAGTTGCTCGTCATTATGAATTGTATAGAATGAGTTGTGTAATTATCCCATAGATAACAGTTTTTTCTGTTTTACATAACGGATTTTTTTACGTTATATATTCCTGTACAAAATTGGCCAGCATTTTTTTTTTCTATTTTCCTGTTTTTAAATTCCAAATTTAAATTATACAATATTTACTAAGATAACAAATACTGCAATCCAAAACATATATTATATAATCATTCAAAAATATTGTAAACATTGTCATCCAAATATAATCAAAATACCAAGTTATTACATTTGCTAGCTACAAGTTTATCAGGTCCAATATACATAAACATAATCGGAAAGCTGAGCCAGACAAATATACGACAAATCCCAAAACATTCGCCCGACAAACGCCCTGCCTACAAGAAAAAGTTTCAGCAAGTTCCACTTTAGAATTTGAGACACGAAACTAATCAATCACAAGTAACACTAACATACCACGATTTCACCAATTATATCTCATATCAAATTAATCAACTTAGCTATCAAAGAAACTCAATACAGTTCATTTCAGTTCATTCCTCAGAATCACACACTTAGTAAATAATTGACTTGCAAAACAACACCTTTCTCGCGAGGTGGCTGCATAAAAGAAAGCAGCACAACAGAGGGGCTAAAATTCCATATTTGAAGGCCAAATTAAGACTAGGAAAAATAAAAATTGATCAATACATTAAAGCAATCCATACCTAGTAGTCAATCCAATACATGTGATATCACACACTTAGCCCATTCCTCGCGAACTTCATCGATTTGAGCTTGAGAATATGAAGATTTATTCATAAACTATAAAATAAAAACAAATGCACAAATATAGTTTATTAGTAACTATTAATGTTATAGGGAAAAAATGAGTATTTAAATTATTAAAATAAATTACCAGTGATGGCAAAGAAATTTTGGCATTTTTTTCAAGCCCGACAACTATATCTTTCATGAACCGCATCACATAATATCCACATTCTGTATGACCAGGCTGTTTTGGACCCTATTTTTAGAATAAAAAATGATGTTATTACGTGTGAGTTAATTTTACCTATGAATAAGAGTACGCACCTTTATAATTTCCCACTTAGTTGGATTCTTGAAGTTTTTCCCCCTTTTTGCATTGAAAATAGTCATCGCACTTCAAAGGATCAAACAAAGTTATTTAACAAATACAAACCTGCCTCTGTCATCTCCCTTCATGTTTCTATACAAATGCCTGGCAGTAATTAATTATATGAGCAAAAGAGAAACCTGTCATTATAAATGAAATGAATTGATTGACTAACAGATAACCTTACTAAACATAAGTGGTGATGCAATTTCCTGTAATCGTTTCCATATTACAAAAAGGAAGTACATCCTCTCGAAGAATTCAGACAGCAACATCAACTCTAAAGAGCTCAACATCAACTCGCAGCACCTTGCCCAGCAATGTGGGCAGTATCATGTGTTGATTGTGACGGCGTAATTCTTTCCCCGTGCCACACCCATCTCTTGTATGTCATGTCCATACCATGCATTATAATATGGCCCTTTACAACTTCAGCTTTATTCTTACTCCCATTAGCACACTTTGCACACGGACAAGATAATAACATAGGATCACAACCACTTTGCACAGCAAATCGCAAGAAAGCATCAACCCCGTCCTCGTACTCTTGAGACAATCTACTCTTTGACGTCCAGGTTTTGTCCATTTCATCAATTCACTACTTAACCACCTTAGCAAAGTGATGGAGTATTCACAAACAAACAAATTTCACACTAATTCAATATTACAAACAAAGATACTCGAAGGCACGTGGCATTGTAGCAGTCCAGACCCAGACCACGAGTGATAACACTAGTGATCTATCGGGCACGAGGAAAGTTTCCAGTCGATATACCATTCAAGTATAAAAAGCAAACATTTATGGCATCACAACACAAAAACCTCACTTAACATAATTCGACTACAAAAATGAAAACAACACGCACTTCATAAGTCATAAAACAAAACAAATAGATCCATAGGGCAACAAAAAACGAATCAAGCAGAACAACGAATCCCATCAACAATCCAAGTGAACTACAAATATATAGCTACAACAATTCATATATCCTAAGATCAAATATTGCCATATACTTTTCCAATTTCAGATATTCAATCATAGCCATGTATCCAAAAAAAAATAAGAAAACCACAACAATATCACTAAAATCTGCAATTTCTAGCTCCAGTCATGAGAATAGACAAGGAATTAAGAAACCAACCTAAAGACGAATTCCAAAATTACTCAGGCAGCCACTCTTTGAATTCCCAAAACCGAGTTGAATATATAATTGAGTAGGCTAATCTGCTGCAAAGTAAAAAAGAAACTTGAGATCAGCCACTGTTTGAATGCAAGCTACATGAAACATCTCCAACTTACTTAAAAATAACTAGTTCAATAATTCACATATATGGATCAGGAGCAGTTGTGGAAGTAGGATGCAAAGCAGGAGACGAAAAAGTTGTTGCATATTTAACAAGTGAGCAATTCTCTGTTCTTTTATCTTTTTAGTTTTCAAGTTTTAGTAAGTTTACTGATTCTGTGAGGCTTCTCCAGAATCAATGTTTTCGAAGATAACATAGTTAATTTGGAAAACTTAATGGAAATGCTCACATTGTGATGCTTTGGGAAACTTAATGGAAAACGTGTTTCATCACATTACACGTTAGGCAAGGGATAAGACAGAGGATCCTCCACAATTCTGGAGATAAGCAGACGCTAAAAAGCACCAAAGAAGCTTATGCTGCCTAACTGATTATAGTTAGGGAAGCAAAAATGCAAAGATGTTCACATGTCCAAGTCAAGTCAAGTACAATTACTATTTGAAACAAATTCAAGACACATTTAACTAAAATCTAACACTTAAAAGTGATCTGATTAGCCAACAATGGCTAAACTATCAAAAGCTACAAAATTTCTAATCGAATAAAAGCTGCAGAACTAGTCAGATAATGCATTGCAACAAAAACAAGAATGAATCAAGATCAAATGAGGAACAAAAGTTTCATCTCCTTTCATTAACATAATGCAACATAGACCAGAAAAACTACCTCATCAAATATGCCTGAATAAATCAAACATCATAAATTATACGCATAAAAGGAAAAACCACAAAAAAAAACAGTAAATATGAAAATTGGCATTTCTGCAACAGACTTACAGAAGTGAAGTCAAAATTGTTTGCAGCAAAAATTGGTTGATTCATACATGCTATATCACAGATCGGGGCTTAAATGCGGAAGAAAAGAGGACATACTTTCCAGATCTGAAAGCACAATTTAGCAAGAGCAAGGATGAGATGTTTTGGGAGCTTCGGACGGCAGCGCCGGAGGGCTTGAAAGTTCAAGAGCCGGAGCAGGGGCGGCGTTCTTCTTACCCTTCTTCTTGCTCGGTGTCGGCACCTCAACCGGTGCCTCAGTGGGTGGCGAAGACACGGTGGGAGGAGTAGCGGCCACGGGAGCAGGAGTTGCCGGCGGTGAGCTCACTGGCACAGGAACGGCGGGCGGAGGAAACGACGGGTAGAGGAACAGCGGCAGAGGAGGAATGGCAATAGAGGAACGACGGCGAAAGTTCACCTCAGCTGAAGAAAGAGCGGCGGTGACAAGGGTTAAAGATTGTGGTAGCAGCCGACCTAAATTTGGGAATTTGGGAAATTTGGGGGAGAAGAAGAAATGAACACGCGAGAACAGAGATATTGTTTTCGCGCATAAAGTTTGGAAATTTTTTAATTTTTTGTACTATTAAAATAATAAATAATAAAATAAGAAATAACATATATAACATATGTGTGTAACGGTTCAAGACACTGTTACATATGTTTAGTAGAATTTTGCTCATACGTAACGAAAGACATAATGGTTAAGATAAATCGTTATATATGTGTCTAATTAATAACGCTTTGGCATAACAGTTGACTTAATACCGTTATTATATATCATACATAACACTACATACGTAACGAATTTTTAAAAATAAGTTATCTATGTAAAAAAGGCGCTCATACATAACAGTTTTTCAGAATTACCGTTATGTATGCACTGTTCTCTATGAGAGCTTTTTTAGTAGTGTATTTTCCAAAATGGCACATGCCCACTGAGTACACTAGTACTCAGCCCCAAATGTTTTCAAATATTTTCAGGTCGAGAGGCAGTGATGGGACGCGAGGCTGAGGAAGAGGTTATTGTTGTAGCCAATGTATGCTTCCGCTATGTGATTTAATTGTGCAACTCTGAATATGTCTCAATGTGTTATTTATTACTTTTATGGAGAGTGCCTTGTGATCAGCTTCTCTTGGACGCTCGAATTCCCACTCCCTCATGATATCATCATTTGGTGAAGTGGATGATCGACTCATTTTGTTATGCTAGACACGGGTTTACCCCATATTTTATTTTAATGGGTGTAGCGCGGTTTTGTCGCCTCACTTCATTAAATATATGAATAATTGTTATGTGTGCAAAAAGTATGCCCCTTTCTTTTCTGCTTCTTTATTCCCCTCTGTCGCGTCTCGGTTTATGGGAACCGGGATGTGACAACCTTACAAAAGTCAAATAAACTAAAGTGAAGATGTAACAATTATATGAATTGACGACCATCTTGAAAACATATGAATTCCTAAATCAATCATCGTAGGCACTGCGTATGCCCTGAATCAAAATGTTGATGTTCGGAAAAAATGGCTTGACGTTGGGTAGACTCGATTATGGTTTCTAAAAGTGGATATGTGCGAAGACTCGGTGCTCGATTGGCAAAGTAAGTGGATGTCAATGTTGAGGTCGAAAGTGAGAAAAGAAAAAAAGTCGAGCGAACTTCTTTACCTTATTAATACAATAGTTTGAGGAGACATGTTTATTATATGAAATTAGGTGATGTGAGCTTAACTGGGAATCATGATGAAAAATATAGTTTCGGATATTCCACATGATTTGGGTGGTGGAACTATCATGAAGTTGCAAGGACATGGTGAATAATGATGCACAAAACTCGTGATAGGGAAAAAAAGTGTTTTTGGTTGTGTCTTGAAATACTTCAAATTTGATTATGTTTTTGTTTTCCATTTCGATAAATAACCACGGTGTCTAAACTTATTCCATATATATATGTTGGGAAATTTATTAGTAAGAGTTTTGATGAATTCCAAAATCAACTGACCCCAACCGAGTAGATGTTGCCAGAACCTAATGTTAGTAGGTAGGCTCGCTGTTTGAGCATTGAAGATTTTATCTTTACAGGTCTCCAGCTGAAGATGGCAACAAGGCATCACTCGGACAGAACATCAGTTGTAAGGAAAACAACTGAGCGTTCATCAGATGAGAAGCAGTAAAGGGGAAGAGAACATCAGATGAAAGGAAGCCATCTGAGCGTTCGAACCCAACTGATCAGATATAAGGAAGACAACTGAGTGTTCAGTTTCAGAACATCAGTTGTAGAACTCAACCGAGAAGATCAATAGCTTGAAGATGAAGTCAGCTGAGAGTTCAACTGTTAGTTGTCAGAAAGAACATTGGCTGAAGAACAAGTTAGTTGAAGATCGGAAGTCTTAACCAACCACTCCTTGTTGGAAGTCTGTTGTTAAGATTTAAATTTCAAAAAGGAAGTCACGTGAGGGTTTGACCGTTCAGTTATTACCCCATTTGGCCCAACACAAGGCTATCTCAGATGGAAAGCAGAAGAGCACAGATGCCATATCGGGAAAGTCTGCAGAGATGAGAGACAAGACATCACTTTCAAAGAACAAGAGATCAACAGCTCCTCCAACGGCTAGTTGATACTCTCCGCCTATAAATAGAGGCCTTCATTCATTCGAAAAAGATACAAGACACACACGCGAGAAGAAACCAGAGAGCGAAAGAAAGAGCAATATTCTTCACGAGCTGAACTGAATTTAATCTCTTAGAACATCACTTGTTGAGAGTTCTAGAGTTAGTTAGTTTTTGTGTCTTTAGATCGAACCTTGAGAACATCACTTAGTGAGAGTTCGTAGAGAGTTAGATCATAGCTCACTTCGTGTTCGAGCTTTTAGTTGGAACCCCATTTTCTTTCACCTGAAAAGGTTTTAGGACCCTACTCTTCCTGCAACTGAGTAGATAGGTTGTTTAGTACCCGAAAACTAAACTGTAAGGTTGATAAGTACCCGCAAACTTATCCATAACGGTTGCTCAGCCCGCGTAAGCTGAGTGGTTTGTCCAGAAGAACTTGGACAGAGTTGTGTGGACTCACAACTCCCCGTGGACGTAGGAGTTCTCTCCGAACCACGTTAATTCTCTGTGTGCTTGTGTTTTTCTTTATTCAATTAGTTCTTGCATTATTAATTGATTGACTAACCAGCATACAATCTGCATCTGTGCATTCTCAACTGTTTTGGTTTTTGACCAACCGTGCAAAAAGGCGTGAGTTGTTTTACGAGTTTAATTTCCACCACATTCTGCACAGCACCACTCTTCCAGCTGAGGTTGCTTACTCAGCTGTGAGATTCCAACTGAGTCTTTTTACTCGGTTGAAGTAATTTTCAAGAGTTTAGTTTTAAAATTCTAACTGGTGTATCCCCCCCCCATACACCAGTAACTCGTATCGAGACCATCAATATATAGTATTTTAACTAGTTTAAGATCAAATATCGTGCCTTAGTAGACTGCGCAATAACCAGCAATGATGCATCACAAAGCATTGAGAGATGCATCACTGATGTATTGCTAGATGCACCACAAATGCATTACTAGATACACCACAAATCTTTAAGAGATGCACCACAATTTTCTTCAATACGATATTTTGCATATCATTTGCACAATAAATATTAGGGATGACAACGGGGCGAGTATGGGGCGGGGATTGCTTTCTCATCCGCATACCCGCCTCAAAACTTCATCCACATACCCGCCTCCATCCCCCATTTATATCGGGATGGATTTAGGGCGGGGATTACCCAGTGGGGGTCAGGTACCCATCGGATATCCACCAATTTATTTATTTTGCAATATTTTCTTATACAACGAGCATTTTATCCATAAATTTCATAATTAAAACTCAAATTTATCTTCTAACAAAAACTCTATGAAGTTTCAACATGAACATCGCAGCATCAACACAAAATTCTATTTGAAAAGTTAATAAATGTAATATAAAAATATTTATTTAATTGTATGAGGTATAATCGGGGCAGGTTTGGGGCGGGTATATATAACCCCGGACCCGGCCCGAACCGGACTTGGGTATATTACTCCATACCAGCCTCCGACCCCGCCTCCAAAATCTCACCTCCATACCCGGCCCATTAAGGGCGGGTACCCGCAGGTAATCGGGTACACGGGTACTGTTGTCATCCCTACTAAATATTACTATAGTATAATTAATTGTAAATGATACAGAATCAGGTAATTATAGAGTTTTGTCGAAAATAAATATAGTTAACTGAAAAACAAATTAAATCAATATAGGAGAATTATAATGTATATTAAACTGCAACTAATGAACTATTTCAAAAATTTACATTCAAGTATTTCATTTCTCGTGCATTTTTCAGTTCCTAACATATCCAAGTCGTCTAAAACAACAGATCATATTTATTCCACTCTAACTGACACATCTTACCTCAACTAATCGGCAACTTCTTTGTTTTAAATATTCGATTTTGCCATGTTTCCTTTGTAGTAGTACTTTGCTTCTGCTTCGAATTTTCTCATGCAGTTTGTTATTCGCCCAACCAACATACACCCACAAACATATACAGTTAGATGCATTGATCATATTGACTTATTAAATGCACCGCAACATATGAATTAATATGTCTTATCCATCACTATGGAATATCTAAATGCATCACAATGTCTAACTATATGCACCATAGTGTATGGTTAGAAGCATTGCACTTTATTTTCAGAATAAATTACCATGTTTTGCAAATACATCGAACACATGCTATATTAACCTGTCTTATCCAACACTATGCAATATCTAGATGAACCAAATAGCATACCACATGCATCATGTTCACTAGTGAAATGCATCACAATGACTACTTAGATGCACCATAGTGAGTGGTCAAATGCACCACACGACATTTTCAGAACGATTTAATTTAACATTGTTAACATATTACCTACTATGATTCCAAAGCACAATCTACAACTTGAAAGTAGAGTTAATGGGTGTAACTTACTTAAATGTTCTTACTCGACAAATGAAAATTGGTTTTAATTGGCAACTGAAGGTGATCTAGCATTATTGAATTCATACGAGACTCTGCCTGCTCTTGACTCAAATATCTCATCTTAGACTTACGCTTTCAAATTTTTTAATCGTAATCTGTGTCATGTAGGACACATAATTAATGTGGACAAATATATCACAAATATGAAATAGATTATTTAATATGGATAAATCTTATTTTTACATCCAAGACAAACACATTAAGAATGAGGTTTCATATTTCCACAAATACTCCAAACATTAGGAAACTCTATACATTTAAAATCATGTTTAAGTTCAAATGCATCACACTCACTTATCAGATGCACCACACTCACCTATCAAATGCACCAAAATAAAATCTACATTAAAAATCTAAAGCAAAGATTATAATGGTTTAATAATACCCAGATTCTCTCATATACGAGACTCATACATTCAACTGCAAAGTCATATTCCAGGATTTAGTGATTTTTCGCAATATCATAATTCATAGATTCCTAATAACACCAAATTATAGAACATAAGTTGATAAATATCCAATGATGCTAGGGATAACACAAAGTATTTGCTCAAATTCATAAAAATACATGATCGAGGGGTAGAGAGTTTGAATTGAGGCAGTGCAATTGGATTTAATTTCATTCATACTAAGTTCTGCAATAACTAAAACGAAAAATCTAGTAATTTATCCAAAAAAATCACTAACCTTAATTCGATTGTGATGTTGACATTGTTCTTTAGATGTATTCGATTACTTCAACTTGTTCGTCGGCAGGGCATAGCTCGATTTCGAGCTATAGCTCGATTTGATGGTCGAAACTCACACAACATCTCGGTTTGATTCATGGTTTTGCTTCAATTTCATCTTTTTGTGTTTTCTAACCAATTGATCTTGCAGAGATTCAAGTTTTAGTGGTTGAATCATAGTTGTGGGTTGTGATAATTCTGTAAAAGAAGAGCTGTGGGTTGAAAATCGTACAAAGGAATTTTTTTGTTTACATTTTTGACCCTATGTACACAGATACACATTTTTCAATCTTGTTAGATTAATAATTTTGTATTAAATCTAACCATCCATCGAGATGAGATTTAGGGTCTTGAATCATTCTTATTTCTTAGTTTAAAAGTTTTTTTCACTTGAACCACTCCATACATGTATATAGGAGAGAGATCATATGAGAATAAATATTATCCTAAGAAGATCTCCATCATAGATCTATGGGTGATGGAGGGTCAAGATTTGGCCTAGTCAAAGCGGGTCAAACCCGGGTCAACTAATTGACTTTTTTTTGGGAATTTTTTTTTTTTATAAACTGTCACCCAAGATGCACAACTTTACATATTCGGATGCACTACTCTATATAACTAGATGCACCACTAAGTGCATTTAGATGCACAAAATTTTCATTTTTTTTAAACAATCACCCAAGATGCACCACTTCACATATTCGGATGCACCACTCTACACAATGAGACGCACCACTATGTGCATTGAGATGCACCGAATTTTTCAATTTTTTTTTTTAAATTTTCAGATTTATTTTCCCCCCTTTTTTGTTTGCCTCTTCGTTTTTTTGTTTGTCGCTTCTTCTTTGGTCAAGATTCGAGCGAGGGGAGCCGAAGGCCTCGGAGTGAGCCGAAAAAAGTCCAAATTGTTGCCCGACGATTATCCTTATATTAGTAATCGGAGCGAAGGCGGAGCCCGGAAAAAAACATTTGTGAAAGAAAAAAATTGAAAAAAAAAACTGAAAAAAAATCTGTAAAAAAAATGAAAAAAGAAAACTGAAAAAAAAATCGGATGCACCACAATGTGTAACCAGATGCACCACACAGTGTAACTAGATGCACCACACAGTGTAACTAGATACACAACATTTTACGAAAAAAAAAATGAAAACAAAACTAGTTCATCTTAATGCACTTAGTGGTGCATCTCATTATATAGTGTGGTGCATATGAATACATGATGTAGTGCATATGACCTGACCGTAAAAAATAAAAAAAATAAAAAAAAAACTTAAAATATTGTGCATCTCAATGCACTTAGTGGTGCATCCGAATATGTGAAGTGGTGCATGTGAGCTGAACGTAATAAAAAATTGAAAAAAAAAGTCAACGGGTTGACCCGGTTTGACCCGCTTTGACCAGGCCAAATCTTGATCTTTCATGTAGATATAATCAATGGTGGAGGTTAATTCATAATTCTCACTTTAAGATCCATTTGCATGGGAATCACTCCCTATATATATGTATATATATGGATGGGTTATGGTGAAAATAACCCTTAAAGTAAGAAAAAAGAATAAATCTGGACAACACATCGCAAAAAAAAGGCAGGCGCGTGTAGCTCACGCGCCTTTTTTTGGATGATTTTTTCTTAAAACACGGTGCATCTAGTTACACTGTGTGGTGCATCTGGTTACAAATTGTGGTGCATGTCTGATTTTTTTTTTTCAGTTTTTTTTTACAGATTTTTTTTCCCGGCTTCGTCTTCGCTCCGATTACTAATATAAGGATAATCGTCGGACAACAATTTATATTTTCTACTAACTCCGAGGCCTTCGGCTCCCCTCGCTTGAATCTTGACCAAAGAAGAAGCTGCAAACCAAAAGATTTTTTCGTAAAGCATAGTGCATTTCATTACATCTAGTGGTACATGTGATTACATTATCTCGTGCATATCAGTACACGCAGTGGTGCATCTCATGAACCACAATGTGGTAGATGCACCACACTGTACAATGAGATGCACCACAACATGAAACTAGATGCATCATACATTGACATGAAATGCACCTAGCTTTATGGAAAAATAATAAATAAATAAATAAAAATTAATTCAGATGCTCCGCCCTTCTTAGCGAGATGCACATGAAGAGTGACTGAGATTAATTCTCATTTCTTAGGATAAGGGTCATTCTTTATGATCCTAATCCTATATATATATGTGAAGAGAATCATGTGAGAATGCTATCTTAGGCGAGAAATGAGAATAAATTTGGACCCTTGATTTTTGTTGATCAATGACTCACATTTAACGATGCATTATGTTGTAGTAATTTATGCATTACAATGTTTATGCATTAGAATGTGTATACATAACATTTCTGCAATATATGCATTACCAATATTATAAAAATGTATTAAAATGTATCATTCTCACGTTCTCATGAGAGAGAGAGAGAGGAAGAATCATATAAAATTATATGATAAATGAGAATGAATCTATGTCATTAATCTTTGTTGATCAAGGGCTGGTATTTACTTCCATATTCTTAATTAATAAGTGTTTTTTTTAATCACTAAGGTTACTATAGTAATTGATGTAAGTTGTGTAATCGTAGCCTAGCGTTTTTGTTGTAATCGCCCACTACATAGTTATGATGTGAGATTTGCTTTGCCGTAAGCAATTATCTTTACAAATTATATATATATATATATATATATATATATATATATATATATATATATATATATATATATATATACTCCTTCTGTTCACAAAATGATGCCCTGTTTCATCTATTATTTATGTTCACCAAATAATGCCCTGTTTCGTTATTTTTACTAATATACTCTTGTTACTTTATTAAAATCACTACCCTTTGTCATTGATGACCCTACCTCAGATCAACTTTATTTTTACCTTTTTGTCATCTTAAAAACTTTATTCCTATTTTTTGGTCAATACTACATTTTTTTGTCATTATCACTTTTTTTTTGTCATTATCTCACTATCTCTACTTTTTAATTTTTATCTCACTCAAAATAACTTTATCAGCTTTCTTAATCTCCATGTCGGATACGAAATGGGGCATAATTTTGTGAACGGAGGGAATATTTGATATTCCTATTTTTTGGTTAATACTACATTTTTTTGTCATTACCACTTTTTTTTTGTCATTATCTCACTATCTCTACTTTTTAATTTTTATCTCACTCAAAATAACTTTATCAGCTTTCTTAATCTCCATGTCGGATACGAAATGGGGCATAATTTTGTGAACGGAGGGAATATTTGATTCATTTACAAACTTTATATTTGTTAGATCATAAGTTTTAGTCTGTTTGATAAATAAAAATTCACTTTTCTCTCTATACTTTTTTTTTGTTTTAGTTTCTAATTAATAAATAATAGTAAAATAATAATTTTTTAGTAAAAATTGTGTGAATATCAACAAATATGATTTAGTAATTATAATTATGATTTACCAATTTTCAACAAAGTTAATTAAAAACAAAAATTACTTTCGTTAATCCTTAATGTATAGTTTTTGCATAAATGATAGTAGTATAATGCATTAAATATATAATATTAATGCATTATTCGTAATAACCATTTTTAACAGTCCCAATAATGATACTTCAAAATCCAAAATTAGTTTTATTAATACTTAAATTTTGTTTTGTGCATTATTTCTTGTATTATAATGCATTAAATATATAAGATTGATGCATTATTCATACTCACCATATTTAAAATCCCAACAATGATAATAAACCAAAATCAATTTTATTGATCCTTCTTTTTTATTGCATTATTTCTTCTATTATAATGATTAAGTATATAAAATTGATTAATGAATTATTCATATTTACCATATTCAGTAGTCCCAATAGATATGATTAAAATCCAAAATTAGTTTCATTAATCCTTTATTTTATTTTCTACATTTTTTCTTATACTATAATGCATTAAATATATAAGATTAATGCATTATTCATATTCACCAGTTTAAATAGTCCCAACCGATATAGTTAAAACCAAAATTAATTTTATTAATGCCTAACTTTTTTTTGTGCATTATTTCTTGTATTACAATGCATTAAATATATAAGATTAATGCATATTCATATTCACCATTTATGCATAATGTACTTACTATATATATGGTCCAAAAAACCTTCAAAACTCAAAACGGGAATAGGAAGGTACGGTTGGGTTTAATTTTTTTAATTCAATATCGAGAAACTATATTAGATGAATAGATGGAATGGGTATGGTAGGAATTGGATAGAAAAGTTGCTGCGCAATCCAATAACTATAGCGGTGAATATATGGTAATTTATTTGTACGATCCTACCCTTTATTTGCTCGAATTATGAATTTGATGGTTTTAGCATTAATCTGTGTGCAATGATTTAAATGAAATCTGTCTATTTATTTAGTGATAATCAAAGACTCTAAATTATTCTCATTTCTCATCTAAGGGGCTATTCTCACTAGATTTCTACTATATATATATATATTGAAATCAGTCTGTTTATTTAGTGATAATCAAAGGCTCTAAATTATTCTCATTTCTCATCTAAGGGGCTATTCTCACTAGATTTCTACCATATATATATATATATATATATATATATATATAGAGAGAGAGAGATAACCGATATGCTAGTTACCTCCCATGAGCACCGTTCGTCGGCACCACCCTAGATTTCTCTATATTAACATTATTTTATATAATTTTTGATATTGCATTTTAGTCTAATACGTTAAAAAATATTATTGAAATCATTATATTGAAAATTTACATAAAAATCAAAGCTTGATTTATTGTTTTCCCCTTTAACATCAAAGAAATAAATAAATCGAGCATTGATTTTTATGTAATTTTTCAATTTAATGATTTCAATAATATTTTTTAAAGCATTAGATTTAAATGCAATAGCAAAAATTAAATAAAATAGTGTTAATGTGGACAAATCGATGATGGTGCCCACAAATGGTACTCACGGGAGGTGAGTATCATAACAACTATATATATATATATATATATATATGGTGTGGATTTGGTAGGAACTCATTCTTATATGAGTTCGTAGGAATCATGCATTAATATCACTTCGAAAATGCATAAAATACAGTATTTTAATGCACAAATATGATAAATGGCACATTACACTAACTCAATGCACAAATATTTAACAAATTTTTAATGCACAACATGTAATAATTTAATGCACTAACTAAATCATACAATACATAAAATATATCAACTTTCAATTTTTAAATAATATATATTTGTGCATTGAAATAATGTAATTTATGCATTACTGATATGATAAAATGCATGGTTCCTACGAACTCATATAACTATGAGTTCCTATATGATCATCTCCATATATATATATATATATATATATATATATATATATATATATGTAAATCCATTTTTCTTAAGAAATGAGAAGTGATCTGGACTATTGATCTTTGTAGATCTATGTTGAGATTGACTGATGCATTATAACTGAACACAGAATGCATTATCGTAACAATGCATTATAGTAATACAAAAATACATTATATGACGATGCATTGTAATAATACATAAGATACATTATGTTAATACATAAAAATGCATTATTATGACAATGCACTATTATTTTTATTTTTACGGAAAAATATTTTGTATGTGAACCAACCTCTATATATATATATATATATATATATATAGAGAGAGAGAGATGAGAGAGAGAGAGAGAGAGAGGGATCATATAGGAACTCCACTTTATATGAGAAATAGGAATCAATTTAAGCCACCCATCTTATAAGATCTATGGATATGATTTAATCTCATAGTTAACTGGTCAAATCCGCTTTTTTGGTCAATCCCGTGTTTTTTACTTAAGGTTAGAATGGTAATTTTTGTTGTTTTATATGGTGCAAAAAAAAAAAGATGCACAAATTAGTGTAAATTGATGCATTAATTAGTGTAAAGTGATTTATCAATATCATATATCTAATGTACCAATTATTTTATTGGATTTGTAACAAATAATATTTTTTTACACCTGATGTATGATTTATAAAGAACAAACAAGATTCATAGAGTGTGTACTTAATTATACAATTGAAGCATTATATATCGTATTTGTATTTGTTAATCAATGTTCTAAACATAATTAATGTATAATACATTAACACGATATACGTGATGCATTAATATTAAACTGTAAATGTACAGAATATTCATTACCACAATTAATGCATTCTATTGTTTAGATTTGTGCATTGCATTGTATACTTTTTGTATAATCTAAAAGTGAAGAAATAAATCAATCTCAACTTATTTTCCGGCCAAATCGTGAATCTCACCATTCATGCTAGCTTATTCCTTTAATATATTTACTGACCCATAGAACTAATTACGTAAAATATATATGGTCTATCAATCAAAACTTCCAACAAGAGAAAGACACCAACTCCTGCTGGCTTCCAACAATTGAGATAGGCTCAAGCATGCAATTATAAGTAATTGACGAGCCCTATTTTCATGCTCTATTTAGTTTCTGTAGAGGTCTATAAAGAGTCTATTTTGTTTTTGGTCTGTTTGTGTTTGGGAGAGGACACATTGGATTGTTGGGCACCACAATCCTGCAAATGGACACAAATAAGCTGATTTGGGGCATGAAGTGGAGGAGAAGCAGTAGAGGAGCAAAAGTCACGACGAGCTAAGCTATGATCATGATGGCAAGTAGTAAAGACATGAAGACTTTGAACGCTGAAGTCAACTCTTTCCCGAAAATAGAAAGAATAGCTCTGACCGAGACCACTGCAATTCCAACGACAATCTCCAATAGCCGCAGAAAAAACGGCCAATGAGAAGCGGAGAAGGACAAAAGATTGAAAGTGACCTGCCAACTACCAGGGGACAAGTCGGACGCCAAAGAGGTCTCCACGGAAATTGAAAGGGGTCAAAAATCTTACCTACCAACTTAGCAGTTGGAGTATAAATAGTCATCTTCTTCACCATTTTAAAGAATTCTTTGGAGTAGTTGAAATCTCTTTCAGTAGCTTAGGTCTCTAAAACTCATTTTGTAACAGAAACAAGCTCCCCCTTCATTTTAAGTATGTTTTCCTTTATCATTTCTAGTCTTTCCTTTATTTTCATGTCTAGCTAAGATTATTTTGCTTGGATTAGTTGAGAAGAGGTGAGGTGTGTGATGTGTGTGAGTGATGAGGCGGAAAGCTCGCCGGAGATCTACTGAGGCCATTCCCGACACGTTGGGCTTGATAGCAAAGTGGTGGAACCTCCACATTTCTTGCGGTGGCCAAAGGAGGAGTAACAGAGACAAAATTCCTGACAATATTGGGCAAAGGTGTAGGAGTTCCCTTTATCTCTAGTCGTGTTACAGGCGCTGAAGTGTGTTGTATGACGTCAGTCATACTTCTAGCCATCTCGGGCCTTCTAGATCTCAAGACTGCTGACCCAGAGGGCTCAATGGTGACTTTTCCAGATGCGAGCTAATTCCCGAGCCACTAAGGTGGGCATCCAAGGCGACTTGGAGGGCTCGACACAGAAAAGAAGTGCTGGGGTGGAGATGTTCACATGCGTGACATGGTGAGAGTAAAAGGGCGTGGGCATTGAGACCCCATACACTGAGAGACGGACTCACGCAATGGCTATCGAGGCTTGGAATCCAACACACACACACACCCCAAACCAAGTCAAGGCTAACTCTAGCAAACCCTCTCTTATTGATATTTTCGTGTTTTATTTCAATTTATTTCAAGTGTTAATGTTAAGAGAAACTCCAAACCAAACTCAACTACTGTCCAGTGACACCGAGATCATCACAACATACCTCCCTTGGGTTCGATCCTATATATTTGCCCTAGTTTTACCTAGTGAAGGTCCTCAGGAGATATTAATTTGTATTTTGACGCGACCGGAGTTCCGATGACAAATCGGCGTCGTCACATAATCTACAATCTCCAATTTCAAATCACAATAAAGATGTAATAATTTGGTAATTAATTAAGAAAAGTGAACAATTTAAAATATAAAAATATATGAATGCAATTCATCAAATTAGCCGCTATTGCCGACAAACAATCGACCAATTAATTCTTCAGATTACTAAAATAGGATTATACGCAGACCGTCGCCTTGTTGATTTGATCAGTTCGTTTTCGGCGGAGTTTAATATGGAGAGAGAAAGAGAAAGAGAGAGATAGAGAGAAGAAGAAGAAGAAGAAGAAGAAGAAGAAGAAGAAGAAGAAATTGAAGAGAGTGACAACGGCGACGACGATATGTGGCTTGGGTGGCAGCAACGACAAATGGTGGCGGTGGTGGTGAAGGACGAAAAAGAAGAGCGGAGAGAATCGATCGAGAATGAGGGGAGGGGAAGATGAGTGTTGAATTATTATTTCCCAATTTAGCCTCCATCCCTTGTGTTTTGAATCCATGTCAAATATTTAGATTAAATCCTATCCACACAATTTTTATAAATGAGTGGTGAGGAATAGTTCAAATTTCTTATATGAATCCGTACGAACTATACATTAATGTCACTTCGGAAATGCACAAAATACAGTACTTTAATGCACAAACATGACAAATGACACATTACACTAACTCAATGAACAAATATTTAATACATTTTTAATGCACAACTTCAAATAATTTAATGCACTAACTAAATTAGACAATACATAAAATATATCAACTTTTCAAATTTTTTACTAATATATATTTATGCATTAAAATAATGTAATTTATGCATTAATCGATGCGATAAAAATGGATTGTTCCTACGAACTCATATAACTATGAATTCCTATAACTATGAATTCCTATATAATCTTATAGTACTATATATCTAGATTTGTATATGTACGTATTATTGGAAAAGTGTGATGATGATTTCTTGCAAATTTTGATTTGTCTATTTAATTCATGATGCATGTATGTCTAATGTAAGGGTGAATTACTTCATAAATTCCAATTCAATCTTCATAAATCATTTAACGAACGGACCTTCTTTGACGGTGATATTTCTATTACAATAATTAATTTATTGCTCTTTAGAGTTTAGTGTTCATGATCATTATTCATATTCTTCTAGTTTAAATATTTTACGTTTATATCGTAGACCAATGAAAGAAACTTGAAGGAAACGGGTATTATCTGGCTTCATCCTGTCCACAAATTCTAGAGATGAACGACGAGAGAATGGGATTAGGAAATGGTTCCATCAATTAACTTATGAATAATTAATAAGAAAACTTGAGAAAATATTTTTAATTTCTTTAAAAGTTATTGCATTTATATTGACATACGACTTTTAAAAATACTCTATATAATTAGGTGGACAAAAATGAAGTTGACTAAATCTTACATTTTCAAATATTTATCACTAATCACATGATTTTTTTATAGTATGTCAAGGAAATAAGTAATATACTCTATAGTTTAATTACTTAATTATACAGTTCTTTTCTTTTTATTTTAGTTCTTCTATACTCACGCGAGTTTGTGTGTTGATTGATTCGTTCTGAACTAGAGATACCAGAGTACGGTTTGATAAAAATTCAGTTTAATTTAAGAAGTAAATAAACTAAGAAGTATGAGATATTTTGTACTCATAGCTCATGTACTCTATATATTTATGGAGTAATACTGGTTCTGAATGACATGTATATAATGATGAGTACGTGTATATACATGTTATACATATACACAAAGATACAGGATTTAATTAATTATTCTTTCAAAAATAAAATACTGTGTTCTACGAGTACTTTTAAATGTATTATGCATATATAGGATCATCAAAATTTGATGGCTATAAAACAACAGGCATAAAGAACAACTTCAATTTTTTATTTGATTATTATTACCTTTTCAACCTTTAAATAACTAGTAGTACGAATAAGATGTTAAGAAATCACGTCTCTATCCCAATAAAGGGAAAATGATAATAGAAAATAAATAAGACGGAAAAATAAAGAACAATCAACACTACAAAAATTTAATGTGGAAACTCCAAAATCGGAGAAAAAACCACGACCCACCACATCAAGCAATATAAACTCGACATCCATACACTATTACAAGCCTTAGAATAAATCTCACCTTATCTCACAACCTGAGATAAGAAATTTAGCCTAAAGTCAAACAAAAGACTAAAGTGTAAAACCCCGATGCAATTACATCAAAGATATTTAACCTCTTATATAGTCCTAAAAAACTTCTACACTTTGATCATATAACCGATGTGGGACAAAATATATCCCTTTTATTTTAACACAAGCGCCCAACATAAGAGAAGTTAAAAAATCAAACAGCCGCTTTTTCTCACCATTAATTTGTACGTTGATTGGAGGGGAAGAAAATTGTGGATGTTCAATGAGTAATAATGTTTGATCAAAAAAGTGTGACGCTTGTTATTCCACATCAACGAATTAAGCTGAATCAACTAACTCTAATAGATTTGCCCATAAAAAACTATAAATATCATTTATAGTTTAATTAAATAGTTTTGAAGTATGTTATATAATACAGATAGTACGAGTCATTTTCATACTAACGGTATAGTTTAATTAGATAATTTTGATGTAGTTGTCATATAGTAGTACAATATAAATGTAGATGAAGTGATGGGTCATGTAGATTATTAGGTCAATGATGGTTGTTGGGAGATAATCACGTGCCATGACTTGTCCTATACAGATGACGAAGATGGCTTACCATCTTCTTACTAATTTATCTAATCATGCACAAAAATTTGTCGGAATTAATGTATGTGTTTTTCGCTGTCTACTACAATACGCGTATCTAATTTCTTCAATTTATTCACCTTTTCTTCAATATCTTCCAGATATCTTTCTTTTTTTTCTAATTTTTTTTTCTTTTCTTTTCCAGATTTTTTTTTCTATTTCTTTTTCTGTTTTTTTATTGTTTACCAGATTTCTTTTCTTTTATTTTCAGATTTTTTTTAAAATTTCCAAATTTTTTTTCACCTTTTTTTTTTTTTTTTTTTTTTTTTGCCTTTTCGTTTTTTATTTGCTTCTTTGAGCGAGGGGAGTCATTAACTAGAGTAAACATTATCGTGACGAAAAGTAACGAATGTGAAATATTACGTTTCTTAATGACAATGTTTTACATTCTCAATGACAATAATTACTTTAACGTTTGACTAAAAGTATAACTTGTCGTGTTCAAAAGTAGACATTGTCATGACGAAATGTAATGATCGTGAAACTTTACGTTTCTTAATAACAATGTTTACTTTTTCAACGACAATAATTACTTTAACGTTTAACTAAAAGTAGAATTTGTCGTGTTCAAAAATAGATATTGTTGTGACGAAATGTAATGATTGTGAAACTTTACGTTTCTTAATGACAATGTTTACTTTTTCAACGACAATAATTACTTTAACGTTCGACTAAAAGTAGAACTTGTCAAGTTCAAAAGTAGATATTATCGTGACGAAATGTAATGATTGTGAAACATTACATTTCTTAGTAAAAAAAGTTTACTTTTTCCAACGACAATACTTACTTTAACATTCGACTAAAAGTAGAACTTGTCATTTTTAAAAGTAGACATTGTCATGACGAAATGTAATGATTGTGAAACTTTACGTTTCTTAACGACAATGTTTACTAAAAAATTTGGAAATAAAAAAAAACTGGAAAATATAAAAAAAAGCTAAAAATAAAATCTGTAATT
The DNA here is from genome assembly GCA_029490685.1 of Schizonepeta tenuifolia. Lineage (NCBI taxonomy): Eukaryota > Viridiplantae > Streptophyta > Magnoliopsida > Lamiales > Lamiaceae > Schizonepeta > Schizonepeta tenuifolia. Next base: position 20,577,976 of record CM055955.1, on the reverse strand, counting down.
ACAAAAAAAAAACTGAAAAATATATATAAAAATTAAAAATAAAAAAAAACAAGCGCATGAATCACTCGCGCTGCGCGTGGAGGCACGTGCGTGTGATGCACGCACCCACGCGGTGGTTGCATACCATACAACCGTTGTATGGAAAACACACCTCATAATTAATTATGACATTCCATACTTGATTAATTTGAACCAAACATTAAAATGAAAATCTGTCAGTTAATTTGGTATTTTTATAACGCTCAAATTCATTATAGTGCTACATACTCATTGTTTGGTCAAAAAATTATGTGGATCAACCAAATAATATTGAGAACATGGGATTATAGCTTAAGGGTGAAGAGGTGGACCTTTACTTTTTTACCCCATGTTCTCTTAAAACTCAGATATAAACGAGGGTAGTAGTAAACTTTGGCATACACACACATATCCATATTAGTTAGTCGGTTATTACAGCATATACATGTAGTTGTGTATTATTTGGAGACCGTGCCGTTGCAAGTTAGTCAAAATCATTCTAACACATTTTCAAATTAAAAAGAAATCATGTGTAATATGATCACTCAGTGAGTTAGTAAGACCTATCACAAATCTCCCCGCTATCATAGCTAATAGCATATTCGTCGAATTATGAATGTGTTACTAAATATTCTTGATCCATTTTACTATGAGACCCCTCTCAAACAAGTTTTTGTGTTACAAGAAGTTAAATTCATCTATATAGATCGAATCAATAAAGATGAGATATAAATGATGGGTGAAGATATGATGAAAGAGCTAGTGCGTTGTGCACACACGCTTTTGAGATCAAAAGTCGATGTCAAATTGTCAATGTATATCATCCCCCTCGTTAAGGCAATAAATGATTTGATGTAAATTGACTACCTACGTTTATGTTTATGACTTTATGGTATGAAAACAAGCAACCATTTTCTCCAATTTACCGCTTTTCAAACTCCTCAAGTACTACTACTCATTCCCACCCAAAATTGACCGCCACTTGCCTATTCATTTACGCTCGACATTTTATGCGTAGGAAAATGGTTTTAGCCTTTACAATTAATTCGGAGTTTGACACCAATTTTTATCAACAATTATAAAATTAAAAGAAGGGTGAATTCCACATCCCTTTTTTTAGAGAAAGAATTCCATATCCTTGACAATTGAGAACCGAATACATATGTATTATTGATCACTGATCAATAAATAATCTTATCCTGTAAACTTATTATTTAATTTTCCTTTGTAAAGATAAAATAAGTCGAACACTGAATATCCCAGCACTCTGCCGACAATTGTAGACCGGAGAGACTTTGAATAATTCACCTCAATTAATTTCGCACATCCTATATAACAAAAGCCGGTCTCCATCCTCTCACTATTTGCCCCATATACTAAACTTGAACGAACTATTAAAATTCTGATTCTAAAACTTGGGATGAAAGTAAAAAGAAAAACAGCTCGCCACATAATAGGAAGCAAGACACACCTGGTATGCCTTCCTCCAGAATTCAGAATCAAGCCTCGGAACCGAAAAGGCTCCGGTCATGCACCTTGAAACTCGAGACGGCACTTCTGAAAACCTCCTCCATCGGCATGCATCCAGACTGTGCAGCAGGCACGGCTAGACCGGCCCCAACTGTGGCAGCAGTTTCACTCAAAGGGCTGCAAGAAGAGATGCATACATCAGAATGCAGTTTCCACCCGATATAGAATCAATGTCCCGAGGGACAGTAAGAAAGGAAGTACTCACTTTATCAACACGGGCTCATAAGCAGTAATCAGAACATCTGTGCCGACATCCTTAAGACGCAGATTAGCAAGATAAACCTGGGAATAAATTTATATTAAGGTCTTAACCCAAATACCTTAGATATTTGTCGTAAGAAGAAGAAATGGCACATCTACCTTAACTAGGTTTTGTGCATCTCTTCCCTGTCTTCCTTTAGATATGCCCTAAAAATAGAGAGTAGCAACAATGAAGTATCAACACGTATTTGCTGATATAATTATTTAATGGCAATAAACTCCGAAGATAAATGTAAATCTCACTAATCTTGAATATCTTGCCAGAAATTAAAAGGTTGTACTTTTTCATCAGTTCATTACAATGCTTTTGGTACTATAAAATAACTAACACCAAGTTCAAGGATCTAATCAGGCTTGCAGCACTTGAAGGTCCCCAAGCAGTAGACGCAGAGGGCATAATTGATGCATAGTTTGAACTGTTTGTAAGAAATTCATTATTTATAATTTTGATAAACATGTTCCAAACGTAGTAGCCTAGTAGGCTGATATAATACTCCCTCCTATCCGTTTTAATTGTTGTTTGAGCATTCCCAATTATTTATGTTTTGATTGACGTTTTGAGAATTTATCTCAAACTTAACCTTATTTAAATATCTTGTACTATTAATTACTATCATGTAATATCTTATTTAAATATCTTGTACTATTAATTTATCTTCTTTCACTCTATTTATTTTCAGTTTTCCATCAAACTTCACCAGATTTCTCAAGAACATAATAAACTGATTGAACCTCAATAGCTCGGTGAGTAGCCTTCGTTAACTTATTTTGTGATTTGATTATGAAGATGAAGAGTGTTTTTTTTATATCCACCAAATAAGTGTTGTGTTATTTAATACTAGAATAACATTAAATGAGGTTATATTGGGCATAATTTTTTTAATTAATAAGGATGCTTGAGTTTAGGATGACAAACAAAAAGGATAGGAGGGAGTATATGAATTTGTGAACTAGTAGCATAGGATAATGTTAGAACAATATATAGAACGATCATCTCAGTTTCGAGGAGCACTAATTTTCATTTCCGTCGCCTTCTTATTATAGAATACTTATTTCCTTTAGGTAAAGGCAGGAGGAGGCATGCAAAACAGTAGCAACTTGGAAAATGTTATACATACCATCTGCCC